>JABXWE010102079.1:0-10187 GCA_014611495.1 Limonius californicus
GTTGCCAAGTATAATATTCTTTAAGTGTCTCGTGTGAGGAAACTAAGCACTATAGGAAGTTCGTGTTAGTGTTTTTGAGGACTGTATTTCTTACAGAAGAGTGCTACCTGAAGCTTTTAAGGTATTTAAAGGACACCCTGTATATTAAAACTGCATTGAACATTCGACAGTACTTGCAATTGAAACAAGATAATATCTTATCTATTCAGCACCGCACGTTCACAGCAACAATGCCACTTGCAAATGCAGATAACGTGAAGACTGTGACAGAATTGTACCGCCCTCTCACAAATAGTTTCTAAATTATAACGCAGGTCCATCTAACCTGATGGTCCATCTATACCGGAATTACCCTACATAAGATATTTATCACAAATGAGCCCACACTTCTGATTGGGGATTTAAATTGCAAACACATCACATGGGGATGCAGAGTAAGTAACCCGAATGGAGAAAGGCTTCTAAATTTTACATCACAATCAGCTGCACTTGTCCTAGCACTGGAAGGATGGACACACTTTCCGTACCAGCAAGACCATCAGTCAGATATTCTGGACATCATAGTCAACAAAAACTTTGCAAACCAATTACTCAAACCGTCCTTCCAGAATTACAGACTGTAGACTCGGACCACTCACCAGTATTAATAACTTTTTTCAACACACCCATTCCTAACCCGAGAATTCCTCGATTAATAAATGGCCGCATTGATTGGGACACCTTTCAAGAAACTATCGTGCACAATTTATTATGTCCAACATCAATACACAGTACGGCAGAGATTAACTCAGTCATAACCACACTGAACTCGATGATTAAAGCATCTGTCTATGCAGCCACTATTAAGCACAATAATAAAAGAGTACATCGCCTACATTCACCCTCCAGCATCTTAAACCTAATTAAAGAAAGAAAAATAAATCTAGGTTAGCTATAGTTCTTACGATGAGCATTTTTCAGTTTCGGATTAGCGCTTTATTTGCACAGCACAAACTGAAGGCATTTCTGTCTTTGTTAGTTGCTCGCATATTCATATTTCCGAAAAAGATGTATGTCGTAGTGACATCTGCGAACGAAACAACACCAACACTGTACGTGAAGAATGAAGAATGTGGCGCTTGTGCACCCAAATGTGACTACTTAAATCTATTTCCAGCAATATTTAAAATGTTTTGGAGGTTAATATGTCAGTATTTTATTTTCGAAAGTTACCTTGTTGTTTATTGCTGAAATTTAGATTATACACTTTGGGAACCTTTGTTTTGTTTGTCATTATAAGGTAATATAATACATTCCAGTAACTGTAATTGCCTTTTAATGGCTGTATAACAAAAATGCTATTAACTTATCTTCAACCTCTTAATACCAATTTCCACAAACCAAAACACACCGCGATATCTACAGACTATTTCCTAGTAAAAACAAAGGTTCCCAAGTGCATAATATAAATTTCAGCAATAAACAATAAGGTAACTTTTAAAAATAAAATATTGACATATAAACCTCCGAAACATTTTAAATACTGCTGGAAACAGATTTAAATAGTGACATTTGGCTGCATCAGCGCGACATTCTTCAAGTATCTCTGTTTCTTTCTACTAAACGTGTCAGCCGACAGAATACGTCTCACGAACAGTGTTGCTGTTGTTTCGTTCGCAGATGTCACTACAACATACATCTTTGTCGGAAATATGGATCTACGAGCAACTAACAAAGATGGAAATGCCTTCAGTTTGTGGTATACAAATAAAGCGCTAATCTGAAACTGAAAAATGCTCATCGTAAGAATTATATCTGTGATTTTCTGCATGTGTTTATTATCAGTATTTATTCGTTTTTCACCGTTGCAAGTTTCATAAAAATTTTATTTTATATCAAACAAATAAATTAACAAAACTATGATATTTGCACACATGTATTAAAGCTAAAAAAGTGAAAGTTGCTTGTTAAAACTGTCTTAAATGCTTACGATGTAGATTATATCACATAAGTTTACAACAAAATATATTATTCAGTTTTTAATACTCCATTAAACGCCGCTTTAGTTAAAACCAGAATTGTAGGACTGCAATTTAAACCTTTTTTGTTTGCAAAATTATCCAAACTGTAGACTGAAAGAGAAACATTCATGTACAAAACAAACCTTCTTAAACAGCTGCCAGAATTCTTCTGCTTCGACTATTCTGGAAGTTTCTCATGCACAAAATCGTTGGTTGCAGTAGATGCGTCACGGATTGTTTTCCACATCGGAAGCTTATTCTGCGTTTCCGTTAACTTTTCCTTAACACAAAATGAAATGTATATTTTGCAAATTTAGTCATTTTAAATAAAATATGATTATAAATGAACATAAACGTACGACACTTTGAATGACTTTAGTGACAGTAAAGCAGAGTCTGCATTTCAAATGATAAGAAATTCACCATCAGTCCAACGGTTTTGTAAAGCTTTAAAGGATCTCTAAATTTTTCCTTATTAGTCACAATTAACCACATAATTACATTCTGTACACGTTTAAGGCTTTGCATTTCATGCTCTATGTATTCATTATTTCTATTCTATATTATACACCGGATGATTCACGGGCGACTACGAGCTTGCCATTCGAAAAATAGGCAACCCAAAATACGGTATTATGAATTAAAGATGCGTGTTTTTATTTGGTATTTTATTCTACTCAACTTTTAAATAACGTAAGTGTGAACGAAAACAACAGTCTTATTCTTAAATGTCTAAGTATTTTAAATATAATATTATTCACACTTTGTTTGAGTTGAATGACCTTTATTCAAGCCAGAAAACTGCCAAGCACCTTAAACAGACATATCAGATTATTAAAACCGCCAATCAAAAATTATAGATCGCAGTACCGTGTGTTACGTATTTTGGGTTGCCTAATTTTAGAATGATAGTATCATACTCTCCCATGTATCACCCTGTATATACATACATATTGTTTCTGTTTCAGGTGTAGGATTTATCTTCCAGTGTTGTGTTTTAATGGTTCAAATCCTATGGAAACCCATAAATGACGACCCAGCCCTCTTCTATGTGATACCTGCTGTATGGGGAGTGTGCAATGCAATATGGGAAATACTCACCTTCTGTAAGTTACAATATACCATACACGAAACTTTAATGGTAATTAATATTTTGCTGCAGCTCTTCTAACCAAATTGTACATGGACAACTGGAGCGGGGCGTTCTGCAATTCCACTTTTTTTCGGTTTATAGGCCTAGCAATATCGTTTGCTTTCCATGGTTTTCTTTGTAACTGGATAAAGCTGTACATTTTAGCGGTTTTCATGCTATTCGCTGTCTTCCCCTTCCTGTGGCTGGAAATTAGATTGGCAAGAGCGCAAAAGAATCACAATGCAAGTCGGTTATGATTTCTATTTTCGAGATCCAGTTACAAATATTTTATTCATGGACATTGTAAATTATACACTTTGTAATTCAGTTTTTAATAAAACTTTTTTATTGTGTGTATTTTTGTCATTTCCGGTAAAAAGTTCGGTATTAAGGAATTTCGTAGTAGGTAAGTGAAAAAGCTAAAAAGTTTCATGACGCAGAGCTTCTTTCTACACAGCGTGGTTCATTTTACTCTTTCCCAAAGTTGGGAGCTAATTCCGAGGATTAAAACAATAAAAAGAGTTATATGTGTGAGGAAATGTTTCGTTCCAGAGTTACAGAGTCTAAGACCAACGCGCTCTTGTGTTTTTAGAAGCTGTCATAAAACTTAAAAATCTTGTATTGAAACACGAAACACCGAAGGAAATTATATTTGTTATTAACAAATCGTTTTGCAGAAACAGTTTAACACAATAAATATCTTCTTTGAGGCTTTCGCAGTTTTACAATTTACTTTCGGCTTAGACCGCGTCGTCATTTGGGAACTACACCCAACATTATCAGGGAAGGACCGACCAGTAGCTTGTCTGCCTTTACAAGCATTTACTCTAGAAGTTTGAGCAATATTTGTTCGTAGGCCCTGCCTGCCTAAACAGGGCCGTGTGCTTAGATTATTCAAACCTTGGGGCGGACAAGGATTTGATCTTGATGTATTTTGTTTGCCAGGACAATAATACTTAATCGGCTTATGCCTGTTAGCTATTTGTGAACCCATACCAACTAACGTTTCGCAAGACATTGCAGCTTACATCTTCAGAGTGAATACAACACTGGCTTCAAATCCGTGAAACGGAGGTATTTAAACCTCTTTGAGCCAGTCGGGCAGAACGACGGAGTTCTGGTTGGCTGTCACCGTTGGGCAAAGATGGATCAGATGGAGCATGATCGTGAGATCGATGATGCTTAGGAGTCCTTAGAGGATAAGCTACTGGAGTCCAAGCTTTACTGAGTCTAAAACCATCCTCCCTGTTTATGTTGTTAGGTTGTTCCTCAATTTCAATTGCTTCGCGTATCATACGAGGGAAGTAATGAGGTACTCTGGCGAGTATCCGAGCATTGTCAAAGTCCATCTTATGCCCAGTTATATCAGTATGTTCAGCCACCGCAGATTTTGTGATGCGTTTGTGTTTGCAGTCACGCAATCTTAACTCAATGAAACGACCAGTTTGTCCAGTGTAGTTTGAGCCACAAAAGCAAGGGATGTTGTAGATTCCGGCTGATTTAAAATTTAATGTATGATCCTTTGCGGATCTGAAACCGTTTCCCAAAGTTTTACTCGTCCTAAAGACTGATCTTAACAGTAGTGCCTTTACTGTAAGGTAGAAAAGCTAAGCCTTCTGGAGGAAGGAATAAAAAAATAAATTTGAAGTTCTAAAAAAATGATGTTTTGCTCAACATCGCAAACTTACCCGACCTTCCTCTAGAGGAGTAATTTGCAAACAAACGGATTTTTATTTTGAGAATAAACACTTATTTTTGTGTTAATGGCAGCTTAAAATATCCAATTAGGTATTTACCTAAGCACCTAGGCAGGTAAGTACAATACTAAATACCTAGTGTCAATAACTGTAAGCTAAGATGTCAATAATAATATCAGGCCTGTCAATACTTGTATTTTTTGCAAATTTAAATTTAAATAATTTTTTTCCTTGTTGACAAAAGATTTTTTAGCACCTTGTTAGGCTATAATTGTGACTAGACTAAGTCTATCTAACAATTTGTCTCTAATAATAATGGTTTCACAGTGTTGTGGGTATGCTCCCAGTGGAGCATTCCATGGATGTTGTGTTGCACTTCACTCACGTGTTTACTTTGCTTTTTGTTTTTTTTTCAGCACCTTTCATTTAAACTAGTTCGAACGGTTTCACTCTGTTCAACCGCCGCAGTTGTTGACTGTTGTCGAAAAGTTGTAGCATTTCAACGTTTGGTGCTGGTGACGCCTTTCTTCGTGTTTCAATCATTGGATTTTTTCTGCAACTGAAACAATCTTTAGATCCTTATGGATGTCGTTATCCCGGATATACCACGGGGCATTAACAATGCTTCGTAGTGCTTTGTTCTGGAATCTTTGTATCATTAGTACATCGCTTTTCCTGGTGCATCCCTATAGTTGCACCCCGTATGTCCAGACTGGTTTTAGCACTTGTTTATATAGTAACAGCTTATTAGGTAATGATAGTTCAGAATGCTTTCCAATTAACCAATACATTTTTCTAAATTTCAGGTTAAGTTTTACTCTTTTCTTTTTGACGTGCTCTTTCCACCTCAATTTTGTATCAAGAGTCATACGTATTTTGCATTATTTCCGTAGGGTAACGTTTTCTGGTTAATTACGTTAAGTAAGTGGTTAATTTTTCTGTTGGTGTAGTTAAGATGCACTAATTTTGCTTCGTTAAGTTTGATTCGCCACTTCTTGGTCGAGTTGGCTTTGTATGTGGCAGTCTGCAATTTGGTTGTCGCTTCTTCTATGCTGTCACCTACCGCTATGATAGCAGTGTTATCAGCAAAGGTTGCGATGGTCGTTACTTCCACATCTGGTATGCCGTTCGTGTAGACAAGATACAGGAATGGGCCTAGTACGCTCCCTTGTGGAACTCCAGCTGATATTTCTTTTATTTCTGAATAGCTATCTTTATGTTTTCCTCTGAAGTTTCTATTTGAAATGTAGGATGTCAGTAGTTGGCTGTGTTGTTTAGGCAAACTTGTATCTATTTTATATTTCAGTCCATCGTGCCAGACTTTATCGAAAGCTTGCGCAACGTCCAGAAATATTATTGTGCAGATTTTTTCTTCTAGTGTCCTTTCGATTGTGGTTGTAATTCTGCGGACCTGGTCAATCGTGAAGTGTTTATTTCTTAATCCAAATTGATGATTTGGGATCAGCCTCTTTTCTTAAATAATCGGTTTGAGTCGCTTCAAGAGTAGTTTCTCAAATAATTTCGATATCCTTGGCAGTACCGAGATTGGCCGGTAGCATGTTTTCTCATTTGGTGGTTTTCCAGGTTTCGGAATCATTATCTCCTCTGCTACCTTCCATTGCATAGTGACATATCGTAGTCTAAATGTTGCATTGATTAGGCACGTTAGTTTAACAATTCCTTCTTCTCTTGGGAGTTCTTTCAAAATTTGGGCGTTTATAAGATCAAATCTTGGTGTTTTTTAAGAACTAATATTTTTAGTTATCTCGTTAGAAACTTCTACTGGTGTAACCAAAGTAATTGGGGTTTCATCTTCGTTATTAGTTGCTGCTATGTTTTCTTCGGCAGTTTGTTGGGAGTATGGCTGGAAAGTATTAGCCAAATACTCCCCAAATAGTTTTGCCTTTTGTTCGTTATCTCTAGCACAAGTGCCGTCTTCTTTTTTAATAGGTGGTGCTTGTGTTTTAGGCCTTTTTAGGCTTTTCGTAGCTCTCCATAGCGAATAGCCTGAGTCCTTATCATCAGACAATTCTCTGAGGAAGTCATTAAATGTTTCATTTTTATTTTCCTCGATTTTCTTTTTAAGCTGTTGGCTCAATGTATTTAGTCTTCCTTTGTCCTCTGGGGTTTTGAGTGCTGCCATCGTTTTCTGATTCTTCTTTTCTCGGCTATCATATCTTTTATTTTTTTTGGACAGTTTATGCCGTTTTCTATTTTCTTTAGTGTAGGAGTGTTATTCCACGCTGCTTGCTGCAAATCAACAACGAGTTGCTCCACTTCATTGTCAACTAGTCTTTACTGGTGTGTTTCATTTGATTCTATGTACAAGCTCTTATCTAAATCCTTTCCAATCTGCCCGTTTGTTGGCTAGTGATGGCGAAAGTTCTTTAATAATAATAGTGTCGCTTATCGTTAGGATGATAGGAGAATGATCTGGTGATGTCATGACTATTCTATATGCTACTATAATTGGATGACATACCCTTCAGTATAAAGAAGTCTATTAGGTAGGCCAGTATGTCGGTTTACTCGTAGATTGGCACTCGCATTTGGTTTGTTTGATCGCTTCATATAGATGCTTTCCTTTAGTAGTAATAATCCTCGATCCCCAGTAGGTGTGTTTGGCATTGAAATCCCCTCCCATTATGAAGTGATTTCCTAGCATTTGGAAAAGCTTGAGATAATCGTTCTTTTTCAGTGCGTACCTTGGTGAGCTGTATATTGCCGACACTGTGAAGTTTCTAGTTTTCGTGAAAACTTTCACAGCTGTTGCTTGTATCGGATTGGTTCTATGATTGGTTTCCTCAAAGTGTTTAATATTTTCTTTAATTATTACCGCTGATCCTCCTCTTGCAGCATTATCAGGGTGAATTGTGTGGTATAATTTGTAACCTTTCATTTTTAGGTGTAGTTTTCTTTAGTAAAGAGGGTTTCTGAAACCAGACATACGAGGGTCGATTAATAACTAAGGTCTCCAATCCTAATGTTTGAGACAAGAGGAACAAATGAAACCGGTGTCAAAATAAAGTAAATTTATTGTACTTCAAACGTACCTAAGAAACTTTTTGGTTTACTCTTGATCTACTTAAGCACAGCAGCCTGAACTTCGGTATCCGACGAAAAATGGTGACCATTCAATACCTCCTTCAACTTTGGGAACAACCAGAAGTGTGGGGGTGCCAAATTTGGGCTGTACGGAGGGTGAGAAACAATCGTGAAGGTCAGGTTCGCCATTGCCTTCGTTGTTTCGTGGCTGCAATGCGGTCTGGCGTTGTCGTGGTGCAACCAGAAAGTGGTCCTTTGCGGCCTTACTCTACGGATACGTTTCGTGAGTGCTCGTAAGGTTTCGCAGTAATCGTTGTTCCCTTTGGCTGATATTCCGTGTGAGTGATACCCTTTGCATTCCAAAATATCGTGAGCATGACTTTGTGTGCTGAGGGAAATGTTTTGAATTTCCTTACACCCGGAGATGAGGGTGACAATATTCCATCGACTGCCGCTTGTTTTCTGGGTCGTAATGATGAAAATCATCTCCTTGACAACGATACTGGTTAAGGAGTTCTTGACAAACGTTTTTTCTCTGTTCTTTCATGACATCCCGTAACGTGCGATTTCTTGCGCCTGGTTGATTGGCATTTAAATTTTCAATACAGCATTTTGGATTGCATATTTAAGCTTTTGACTAATTTAGAATTGGCCTTGTGGAAGGTTCGCGTCATCTACTCGTGTATTTCCGGTTCAGGAAATGGTAAATTTTGGGTTTTCCGTTTTACATATAACGGTATGAGTTCTCAAAGAAGGTGCACGTGTTTTGAGTTAATTTGGAAGTCGTTTAAGACTTGGGAAGTTTTCCGATTTGAATTTTCAAGATACATTTGGGAAGTTCTTAGGCATCGATAGTGTGATGTGAGTTCCCGGGGAGTTGATCCCAATCTGGGTGCAAATCGTTTGAGAGAGTTCTTTCGCCAGTTAACATCTTTTGGTAAGCATAGAAAATCCAATTTCTCTTGTTTCACTTTTAAGACTATTGAAATTATTTAGGCGAATAGGCTGGGGTTGGAATTGAATCGCCTAGGTTGTCCGCAACCCATTTCACACTAGTCCCAGGAGTGGTTAGTTGGAGCATTTACCTAGTACGCATGATTAATTTAGTTAAACAGGATTTCCGGTGATTTATTCTCGGCATCTGACAGAAACGAACGTGTCGTTGAGTTGGTTTCCCGTAAAAGTGTGTTTCGCTTAGAGTTATCTCGATTTTCTGGGAATATCATAATTTGTAACGTGATCATTAGTTGATGGTGTGATTACGTTAACGACAGTTATTGTCACTATAATCAACGTTTCGTTCCTTTCATGATTTTTGTCGTGTCAATCGTAATTCCGATTGACAACTTGGGGACGGTGAAATTCGTCAGAAGAATTGGTGCCTTCTATGGGAAAAATCTGCTGTCTGCGAGAAACTAGAATTCGAAGTCATTCCGGCCGTCACATCGAGAACACGTGCGGACTTGGAGCTGCTTCAGGAATTTCCAGACCAGATTAAAGCAAGGGAAGTGCAAATTTATGTTTAATTCTGATAATTTCGGAGTCATTGTAAATAATCTTGTGTTTGTATAAACTTATTTATATTTTGGGATAGATAAGAACTACGTTGTAATTGTACAGGGTGTTACAACTACTTTACAGTCATAATTCTTTAGATTGTTAATTTGTACAAGTATTAGCGTACATACACGGGAATTTCACTGTATATACAGCGTGAGTCAACAGGAGCGGTAATATTGCGTTTTGTTCGGGTTTCACAGCGAATTTTTGTATTCTCTGATCTATGCTGTACTCCGAAAGGCCTTTCGCGAATAGAGTGTAGGACGCGGTTGAGGGCGCTGGTTTGGGTGTTGAAACGCAGTATTTTTACTGTAGCTCAGTCAGGTATTTTCGGGCTGTATTAAGTGATTGCACTGTTAGTTGTGTACCGATACAGGTTACACTTATAATTATATTTATTATTGTTGCAAACTTGGGTTTATATTTACATACTACATATTTATTTATTTTGCTCACATTAAATATTGTTGCTGCAATTGTGTTTGTTATTTATTATTACCTATCATCGTTTCTGTAGTAACGTATTAAGTAAGTAATACACCGTGGGTACGGCTAACCAATCGACATCCGCGTTAATGGTAGTGTATTTTATTATTAGCCGTTGGCGCCCTCTTTTCCAGGAAATTAACATAAAGTTAATTAAAATATTTATTCGAGATAAGCAGCGAACCGCCCATCTTCGATTGAGGTTCCGGGAGGCTATCATTAACAATTATTTACTTACTTAGTTAGAGATTATCAGCAGGCGTCACA
>JABXWE010102081.1:0-58126 GCA_014611495.1 Limonius californicus
CAATATATCGATACTTTTTATAATATATAATACCATATAATACCAGATACTTCGGACGCTTTGATACTGTAACACTTTCGATACTTTTGAGAATTCAATGTTTCGATTCTTTCGATGTATCCCTATTTTGACAGTTGCTATTCTTCGCTAGTCGATATTCTGTGTTTTAAAACTTTCGAGGTGCCAATATATCGATACTTTTTATAATATATAATACCATATAATACCAGATACTTCGGACGCTTTGATACTGTAACACTTTCGATACTTTTGAGAATTCAATGTTTCGATTCTTTCGATGTATCCCTATTTTGACAGTTGCTATTCTTCGCTAGTCGATATTCTGTGTTTTAAAACTTTCGAGGTGCCAATATATCGATACTTTTTATAATATATAATACCATATAATACCAGATACTTCGGACGCTTTGATACTGTAACACTTTCGATACTTTTGAGAATTCAATGTTTCGATTCTTTCGATGTATCCCTATTTTGACAGTTGCTATTCTTCGCTAGTCGATATTCTGTGTTTTAAAACTTTCGAGGTGCCAATATATCGATACTTTTTATAATATATAATACCATATAATACCAGATACTTCGGACGCTTTGATACTGTAACACTTTCGATACTTTTGAGAATTCAATGTTTCGATTCTTTCGATGTATCCCTATTTTGACAGTTGCTATTCTTCGCTAGTCGATATTCTGTGTTTTAAAACTTTCGAGGTGCCAATATATCGATACTTTTTATAATATATAATACCATATAATACCAGATACTTCGGACGCTTTGATACTGTAACACTTTCGATACTTTTGAGAATTCAATGTTTCGATTCTTTCGATGTATCCCTATTTTGACAGTTGCTATTCTTCGCTAGTCGATATTCTGTGTTTTAAAACTTTCGAGGTGCCAATATATCGATACTTTTTATAATATATAATACCATATAATACCAGATACTTCGGACGCTTTGATACTGTAACACTTTCGATACTTTTGAGAATTCAATGCTTCGATTCTTTCGATGTATCCCTATTTAAACAGTTGCTATTTTTCGATAGTCGATATTCTGTGTTATAAAACTTTCGAGATGCCAAAATATCGATACTTTTTATAATATATAATACCATATAATACCAGATACTTCGGACGCTTTGATACTGTAATACTTTCGATACTTTTGAGCATTCAGTGCTTCGATTCTTTCGATGTATCCCTATTTTGACAGTTGCTATTCTTCGATAGTCGATATTCTGTGTTTTAAAACTTTCGAGGTGCCAAAATATCGATACTTTTTATAATATATAATACCATATAATATCAGATACTTTGGACGCTTTGATACTGTAACACTTTCGATACTTTTGAGAATTCAATACTGCGATTCTTTCGATGTATCCCTATTTTAACAGTTGCTATTTTTCGATAGTCGATATTCTGTGTTTTAAAACTTTCGAGGTGCCAATATATCGATACTTTTTATAATATATAATACCATATAATACCAGATACTTCGGACGCTTTGATACTGTAAGACTTTTGATACTTTTGAGAATTCAATGCTTTGATTCTTTCAATGTGTCCCTATTATGATAGTTGCTATGCTTTGATAGCTGATATTCTCTGTGATTTAAAGCTTTCTAGGTATCAATATTTTCAAACTTCTTGTACTTTAATACCAGATACTTCCGACACTTCAATGCTGTGACACTTTCGATACTCTCACAGCAAACGTGCGTCTAGAAAGAAAATGTAAGACAGATGTAATCAAGAAGACTGACAGAAAAGATTACATATGAAAATATTCCTAATTGCTGGTACAAACAATTTTTTGAAAAATAGGACGAGTGGAATGTTGTAGAAAATCTTGCCCTACTGAACAGCAAAAAAAAAATGTTTTAAATCTAATTAGAATTGCCGATAAAACGTGGAATCATCGCTAGACTTAGGATGGGACAAAATGATTTTAATTGGTTCCTTATAGACCCATGAAAACTGAGTTTCACTGCTTCGTGTCAACACCTCCTCATCCAAACGTTCAGTTGCCGTCATTCATACAAGTCTCTAACCCCTGCTCTAACTCCCAAATTTTTGTTTTTTGTTTTAAGACTCTAAAGTGATAATTACAGGACAGAAGATTTATGGACAGTTCTGAAAATGAAGCAGCAATCAATGAGCAACTTGGATTCTACAAAATAGTATTTTTAACGAAATTAAATTTTTAAAATCTTAGTAGAAAGCTATATAAGTGGTAATTCCCTAATCATTATTTTTCTAATGTAGCCAGACTGCAAAGCTCTGGAACTTCTTGCATGTCACATTTTTGTGAAAAAATTTAATTATTCTATACATTATTAATCACCAGTTTGACTTACTGAAAAAAGGAAGTACATATTGGAAATTATAAAAATATGAAAGTGGAATAACTTCTTCTTTATCGTATTTCCCTATTCATGAGCATTTGTGGAGTGAGGTGCGTTGGTGTAATTAGGAAAGATTAGCACCTTTTAAAGAAGCATGTCTATACAGTAAATATGAATTCATCGACAGAAAAGCACATTGTGAGTAAATTCAGTAACTTAAAAATTTCGAGCACGTTCTATTCGCATGTGACGCATGACGAAGCTCAAGTTGACGGCCGACGGAAGTAGCGTTTAGTCCCATCAAATTATCCTATTAAAATTATTCCCTTAATTATAAAAACATACGAGACAATTTCTGGAGCAGCGGAATACTGTTCTCTGCTGCTGCCGGAGAGTTCACTTTTAATGTAATGTTGCAGCTCCGACTTAATTAAACCTACAATCTTAAGTCACGTAGTAATTAGCGGCCTAATCAAACTAAGCTCGTTTATGAAACCATATTTACTCGGACTTATTAATTACTCCGTTCATCTACTTGTCAATTAAAAGTGAAGTCGGTTTCATGTAGGCAGACGTTTGATAGAATTAAAATGCGCGTTGCTACTCTCAGAAAAATTCTTCGTTATTATCATTCAGTACGTTAAAATATTTATCTTTTTTTATTGAGCAACACAATAGGCGCAGTGCGTAAGGCTAAAAATAGCTACTGTACATTTTAACCCGAAAAAAAAATGTTGTGGCTAAATATATTAAATTTTTACTCTACTACGAAACTATTTCAGAAATACTCTAAAATAAATTATGAACGATATAAATTCTTAAACACTTTTTCTTTAAACACAACAAACTATAAAAACCCACAAAAATGCGTCGGTATTAAGCCTGAACGGCGGAAATGATCAACAATTTAAAAAAAGCAAACTATAGAATACAATAATGGAAATGCTACATTTTGAATTTGTTTGTAAACTTATACCAATAAAACAAATATTACCCACATTTTCTCTAATTTTATATTAAAACAGAAATCAAATCTAGCCCAGATGATAGTGAAAATGTTTTATGATTTTTATGCCGATAGCGTTTCAAACGCATGCAGGAGGCGCGCGTAAGGAAATTAACACTCTTATGTGTACCACGTGCTGCGTTTATTAAAATAATTAAAAAAATATGGAGGACGATGGTGGTAGATATAAAGCAGATTGAAAGCTGACAGCGTGTTTAAATATCTTCAGTTTTTATGAGCTTTCGCAGAGGATGTAGACGGATGATGCTGAATTAAGAGCAACCACAAAATTCGACAAAACATCGAGTAAGTGCAACTGACTAATTCAGGCACTAAGATTTAATTGTCATTTTAAAATGATATTCTGTAATAAATACACACGTGAAAGACGATTTTTCCAAGATATTCACGATAGAGATTTTGGAATACAAGAACAAACGGTCTAATTTTTTTATAACTCGTTTAAACATGATTTTTGAAAAACAAATTAAATCTTTTCCATTGGAAGCTAAATCAGCAGTTATCTAATACAGCAGAAACCACCAAATTAAAACGACAAGCACTGATTTGGAACAAATGAAGGGCCCCTATAACTCTATGCAATAGGATAACGCAGCTTAAAACATCAATTAAGCACATAATGCCCTTAAGCTTTTGTCGTCTTGTTTGCTGTAATTTATGGAGTTTAAATTGTATTGTATTTTTTTGTGTCATGTTGTAAGTGACCCTTGTATGGGCATACATGAAAATTATAAGTGCTTATTGTGTTGATAGATTATTAAGAGCAAATATTTGACGTATAAGGAAATACTTTGTAAACCAATTGTGAGGATATTTTCGAATTTATTGAAATATATTCAAACGATCTGAAAATATACTGCTTGCTTGCTTGCTTTGAAAGAGCGAGATCTAGGACGCGCTTTTTCAAGCATCTCTATGCACTTAGGCCACATTTGGCCCATTGTACACCCTAACTAAGAATTTTGCCTATCTGGGGTAATTCCAACTCCAGTAGTGATTTTTATCGTGTCACACATCGCCGACCTCAGCCAGGTTCGAACCCGCGTCCCTCGGATCTAAAGGCAAATGCGCTAACCACTAGATCACCGAGGCCGGCGAAAATATATTAAAGTGATCATATGTACGAACGTCGTCTACCTTCCCTATAATTCACAAAACCACCAAAGTAAGGTTATTTATAAGTACATGTTTTCATTTTTAGTTTAACAATTACAAATTACAATTATTAGTAAATGTTTATTTACGCAACGTCAGTCGCCCAAGCGTATTTTCTAAATAAAACACTATTTTAGAGGAAACGTTACCGAAATATTACGATACCTATCTAATATTATATCAATGCGAAAGGCGAAATTTTTTAAAGTTCTGTTCCAATCAAATAGTTCCCTTTTATAAACCAAAATATACATCTGCCGCCTATATGTTAAAAATAAACGGTAAATATTATGCAATCACATGACCCTTTTATCAAAAATTTTTGTTAAGCAAAAGAAAATAAATCCAAGCAAATTCGGTTCAGTAGTGAATATAATTGTTAATAATAAAATTACTGCTAAACAAACAAAACAGGATTTATATTATAACCGTTAAACATTTTGGCAATAATTAAAAAAGAATTGAATTTCATATAGGGTATTCAACACTGAAATTATTGTATAGTATTAATTCACATTTTATTTCTTACATTTTAAAATTGGACAGCATTGGCAACTAAGGGAAAATTCACCTCTGTAGTCTAATTTATAGGGATAAGAACATCTTAGCAAAGTGTATCTTTGCCGTGTAACTTATTATTATTAACTATTCAACGTTATTTAAATGTAAACTTAGGAAGGTTCAACAAAGGAAACCGGAGAGATGCGTTCCAACATATGATTGGGCAGAGGATATTTCTTATTATATATTTAACACAACCAACAAAATGTTATTACACTGAACAACCTGAATCCAATTGCTACTCTGCCAAATATTGAATTTCGTATAATAGTAATTTTATTCGTAAAATATACTTGGTAGAAGCATCCTATATGTATACATAATTTCACCGACACCATGCGAGGTTGGGGCAACATTTATGAAGCCCTGTGGAGAAGTTTTTTCTTTATTCGCATGTTTAATTTAGTGCGATTATAGAAGCGATTTTAATGATTAAGCCGTATTCAGAAGTGTAATAAGAATTCCTACTATTTTATCTAACGACTCCTGGACGCGTGTTCTGCCATATCTAAACGCCAATTGCTAAGTTTTCAAAGTACAAAAGTTACAAAGTTAAAACCTATTTCAGCTTTAAAATTTGGCCTAAAAAATAACAAGCTGCTTTCACTTTTTGTATTATATTTTACTGTAAACTATGTTTGTAAAATTTGAAAATCTAGTTAGTGTAGTAGTATTACAATTTTACAGTATAAGATATAAATGATAATTTTTGCAAAGATTGTATTATACGAAATGAGGCAGTTTTAAAAATTGTAGTTAGACTGGAAATAATCTAGATAGACAATTATTTGTAAAAGTAGTTTGCATTTATAAAGCGTAACAACGAAGTTAAACGCCCTGTGTGTTGTACTAACCTGGTTTTTGTCTGCTGAAAGCCTTCATTGTTTTAATTCCCATCCCGCCACAAAGATCCACCGAGTCTATATACATGTGTGACTAGATGATGTAGGCGTTACAATCACCACTTAAAACTAAGAAAAACTACGCCACTGGTTTGTTTCGAAAATGCCCGAAGCACGTTACCGTAGGTACGATTTTCTTCCTCTGCTTTAACTAACGTGTACATGCGGTACACTACTTGTATTTCCTCTACTTGTATTTGAGGCACTAAATATCGAAACTGTATTTAGGGAAACTCCGAAATTTAATTTTACTTCTTGTTTTTTTCCGGCAGTTTATATAACTAAAATGAATTACTGCAAACGCTCCCCCTTTCTTCTGAATCGTCACTTGATCTATTTTTGCTCTGCTTAAAATAAACTACTAAGAGAGAAGACTAAAGTTAATATAAGTATGATCTTTACTGCATTGTCGCTCTCATTTCTGCACTGTTAGAACTTGAGAAAAGCACCCTTTGTTTTAGTTACCTTCGTACAAGCGAATAAAATCACCCAGCAAGTTTAAACAATCACTTCACTTCTGATTGGTTTTTAATGAAAAATGACAATAAATATTACCATGCTCTTTTTCTTTCAGTTACATAGTTTCAGTTTCACATTGCTGGATTATCGTGCGCACACGAATGTACGTATTTCGGTGAATTATCACAGTTCTACATGGAAAACTCCACGAACATCCATGAATCGGGATTTGCATTTTACCCGCGCAAAAAGTGTTCAATTATTGGATTTCACATAAAGTTCGCGAGTTCGTATTTAGAGCGCGTTATAAACAAAACACAAACACACACATACACACAAAGAAGTATCGCTGAGCGCACCTGTGCAACTCAAACTTCAATGGCTTGTGAAGTCTCAAAAGCGTTGGTTCTCCCTCCCATGTGTGCCAGAAGTTTATGAATGAATACTCTCTCTCCGGGTGCCCGTAGTGTGCGGTTCGAGCCGCGTGAGAACTCGGATGACCGGCCGTTCGTTTCCTATCTCACCTGGCCGACGGATTAATTATGTTCCAACTATTTTAGACTTGTTCGATTTCCCCGTTTAATTCTACGAATATTTTGTATTTTAATTAGGCGATATGGACTCGGATGTGCGCGGTTTCGGGCTCCTCTTATCGCGAAACTGCTGCTCCGATCAAGTTGTTGTTGGTTTTAAGTTTGCGGCTGGGTTGGGGTTTTTCTCTGATTTCTGATGTTTGTATTTCCGGAACGAACGCTCAGAATGAGGTCTCGTATTTTCATTTATCAGAAAACGTCCATACTCGATACAGATTTTAAATCTTAACGTCAAAGAGCTTGTAAAAGCTCTCGACGTTCAATTATCTCGCCACCGCCGTCTGAAAGGGATCTTAAACCGATTTGACAGTTTTAAATTAAACGTAACCTTTTACATCCACAAACCTTTCCCTGTGTTTTTCCGGGGCTTGCGGCTGTTTACCCGAACGCTGGAAAGCGTTGTTGCGACCATTGTAAAAGACAATGTGTATAATATACAACAGATTCAATTAGTTGCAATCTTCGCATTGTTCTGATTTTTTAAAAAGTAGCATTATATTCTCATAAGATGGTAGTTTTTATAATGTATTATATGTAGTCCGAGTTTACTGTATTTTTGCACTACTTTTGGCAATTATTGTTTATCATTCGTTCGTATGATTTTTTCGATACACTTCTACTCCAGGGAAGACTAACTAGGCAGATTAATTCGCTAATAATTTAAATCAGACATTGAGTTTAAAATGAATAGGAGTAAAATAAAATCGACAAAGAGCATATACCTACAGATCAGATCTCGTTAAAACTTTAAAATTACGTCAAGATTTTTAGAAAATTCTCTTGAGTTAAGGTTTTTACAAATCAAGAGGAAAGTACTTTCCACGACTATCAAACACTTTTGGTTTCTAAACATTCTACTATTTGGGCAGAACGAAAATATCAAATTAAACTCATTTTGAGAGCAGTATTAAATAAAACAAACAAATCAGGATAGCCCTTCTTTATTTTACAAACCTTATTTATGCAGAGTAGCCTCTTTTGTACAAGCGTTCTTTGTAGGACTATAAACATCGTCTTTTGGTTATTAAGTCATGTATCATGGCTGCACTTCTTTTAAAAGTTTATGCTAATTTAAAAGGTAAAAGTTTGTTTTGCGGTTTTATCCATATACCACTGAATTTGCAAGTATTTCATTTTTGTTAACTTTGGTTCGTAAGATGTTTAGTGTGGTCTTTATATTTGCGGTTTTCCCACAAACCGTGACATTTTGTAGATTCACCTCCGCCAATTAATGTAAAAATCTTCGCCAAAGAGTAGTAAACAGTAAGAATGATGGGAAACACGGCAGACAAAACACATATAAACGTTTCACGTTTTATTGTTCCCTGTGGCTCCATTTAAATTTAAATTGCCCACCCTCCGAGAACAGAGGCTTCCTAAGCGATTATGAAATGTTTAACCTGTCACCTTTATGGAATCTAGTACGTTTATTTGGTTTATAAAAAAGCTATGCATAAATAACTTTATATGGCTTACATAATTTAATAAAATAATGTCAAATCAATTTTATTAACAGCCATGTCGAAACTTTACGAGCGTAATTATGTAAATATGGTTAAAAACTAACATAAATTCCTATTTTAAATTTAATACTTTTATAAAATTGTGTAACTTCGCATTACATAAATGACATTTTAATTTTGATGAGAATAAAGTGTTTATTTATTGAAGTTATCTATACCAAATTTCTCTTTCAGTTTTTCTATCTAGAGAGAAATAGTTGGAAACTTTCTAATTTCTTTAAGATCAGTTTTGCAAGGATCACTTACCTAGTCAAAAAACAAGAAAAACTATTTTGAAAGAAAATGTAAATTACAAATTGTATGACAACAAAAATTTAGATCTTAATGCTAACTCATCTAAACAGGTTAAGATGTATGGACAGAAAAATCTTAAAAGGATTTATGACAGGGTTGAACAATCGAATGGAACGTACCAAAGAAGAATTAACTCAGAATTAGACGAACTAATTAAAAATGCAGACTTAGTAGGTACGCTTTGTTCAATTACAAACACTTGGACGGCTAGGGCATTTATTGCGAATGGAATACAGTAACCCGGTCAGAAGCATAGTGGAATGGAATCCAGGATAAGGCAGAACAAGAGGAAGCATCATGAAAGATGGTGGGATGCAGTACGGCCAGATTTTAAGATTTTGAAAGTCACACACTGGAGAATTGAAGTAGAAAATAGAGGGCAATGAAATAGAATACTTGAAGAGGCTAAGAGCCACAAATGATTGTAACGCCCAAGAGTAAGTAAATCACTAAACGCAGGACAAGTAAAATGATTAAGCATTGTATACGATATTATGAACAAATCTAAATGCCAATTTCAACTACCACTTAATAAATTGTTCCCTCTTGAAGTATTAACGCCAACATAAACCGACAAGGAAGACCAAGGTAAAGGAGAATATAATATATTTTCCAAAATCTAGATTTCTGGTATTTATTATTAATATTAAAGTGTTTTTTAACTTCGTATCTTTTTCAAGAACAATAGTTCCGCTACATAAATTAAATTTATTTTAACGTTGACGTCACAGGTCTGCGTTTCAAGCTGTAAAATTACGAAAGTGAAGTCAAAATAGATCTTTCAGCCACCAACCTGTTAGCTTATCTGAAAAGCATCCGCATAACGAATCACTGAGATACAAAAGCCCTTTCATACCCTACCTCTGCACCTGCACTTATCTGTACGCGTTTCAAAAATTCGGGAATGTCCCTTAAAATTCTAAGAAAACGAGCGGACAAAAGGTATTCCTTTACAAACGTCCATTCTGATACCTTGTAGATTGTAATCCGGCAAAGAATCCAAGGCTGTAAGGCGAAACGAAGCCCTTTTGGATGTCAAGTGGGCCGATCTGGTTTTATTCTTGCAAAACTGACGATTATGAAATAGGATGAAATTAAAAGGCATTGCACTCCATCTCGATTTTAATCTCGGATCTCGACTAATAAATAGTTGTTTGTATCGGTTGGTCACTGAAGTACATAAAGCGTTTTCAAACATGGAATTAAATTAGCATAAAGGCGACCGATACTATCAGCAATAATGGAAGGCTTTGAAACAGCCTTCTGAAATTATCTGTTATAACCTGTCTGAGGCTAACATTTAGGAAGTTGTTTAACTGTAAATCGATACGGAAACTTGGGTATCTAATATCTCGGATTTATTATCGACTGCTTTAGCTGCCGTCCGTTCAAAAATAGCTCCAGTTAGTGGTTAATGTCGACAGACAGTTCTCTTTGCGGAAGACGTGAACGGACGAACGATTTCTAAATAACACAAGTAGCCCATACATGGAGATTGAGATGTTTGAATTTTAGAAATGAGGCCTTCGTTCTTGTTTCGTATTCTTTGGTTTTATTTTGTTAGCTGCAATAATGAAAGTGACGGCCATATGAAGAACTGAAGTAGATTTTCCCACATAGATAAAGTTATTCTTGATTTTCGTAGCTGTTACTTGTTCTATCATACGATTTAATGGATTTCGTTAGATATCGAGCGTCTTGAACTAAAACGGGGATGGTATATTACCAAAAATGCAATTGCCTGATTGACAATGAGTTCCGTTTTGGATATATCGTTAAAAATATTGGCAGGATTAGTAATAACAAAAAATATCCCAAATTAGTGATCAAAAGAAAAGTTAGCAAATTGTCAACACAAATCGGAAACTTGTTACATTCCCCAAAAAACAAAAATATTATTTTTTTATATATTTTTTAAAAAGGGTAAAACGCTTGAAGAACGCGTTATTTTGACGCTTCCTAGACTTGACGTACGACTTTAAAACAAAAGGGGAAGTGCAGTAAACGACTGAAGGGATGTGCTGAAAATGAATGAAGAAACATAAAAACGCCATCAAAGTCTACATCTTAATAGAGAGAGAAATATATAACAAAAATATATTAAAAGTTCCAAAAAATTAAAAATGTATCGGCTTCGTAACTTAAACTCTTGCTTTGCCCTGTTTAAAAACTTCTGGATATTAATCTAAGTCTCCCCAGAAAAACAATTTTTTCACGAAGAAAGCAGAAACTGAATGAAACCTTTATAATCCACAATTTATCTTGTACAAATATTGTAATGATAAAAACGCTATTTTTATCGCTCATATTTATTTTCTTTGTCATTGCATGTATCAATTTGTATTATTGATATGTGCCGCAAATTTACATCGATTGCCAGACATCTAATCAAAATAAATATTAATAACAACAAATTCCACGAAGTGATTCCAAACGTTTTCTACCTTTTTTGTATTTATCTGCAGTTCGGTAACGTCCAAATACACTTTCAACAAAAAAAGTCTCGACAGGTTTTAATTCTTTCCACTGAGGGAACTGTGCCAAATTTCTAGAATACCCTCACATTACATAAGGGTGGGTCCGGACCGGAAACGACCGGGATCTCACCCTCGCAAAGCAGCCGGAAGTTGCGTGGGACCCTCTGTGAAGGCTAGAAGTGTCACTGTAGCCCCCTTCGCAGTCCCCGCGTAAAAGTTGTACGCATACGTCGTATGGTTTTACTAGAATTTTATTGCATTAAGCGAGTTTAGGCCGAATTTGATCACAGAGTGATACATGCGTGTATGTGCAGTGATAAGGGGGGAGTACGGATTTCGATTTAAAAAAAACGTTGAATACGATATTGCGTAGGTTTTGATGAATGAAATCTCTTCGACATATGGGCATTTTGTTTGCTTAATAAACGGCATATTGCTATTATAACCAGCTAATTGTGCGAGTTGTACAACCAAATTCATATATTTTATTTAACATTTATTAAACGTACAAACTAATTTATGAAACGTATGCACTTCGCGATTTCTCGGCACGCTAATCACCCCGCAATAAAGTTTTTAAAAGAAAATGCAGGGTTCAAAATAGATATTAAACAATAAGCCAAAATATCTACAGCTGTTAATAACACTATAAATCAACAAATAATTCTATGAAAAATCGTGTGGTGGTTTGTTTCGATGTTGCAGTGGTTAAATTAAAAACCTTTTTTTTTGTTATGTTTAGAAAAGCGATTTTATAATGTTTAATGACTGCTACTGTGGGTAGTGGTAGCTCAGTTGGCAGAGCTCTTGTTTTCTGAGCAGAACGTCGATTCTGGCTTGGGTTCAGAACTCCTGGATTACTCAGCCGTTTATACAAATCTTGTACTGCATCCCACACCATTTTCCAATACGGTTTGCAATCGTAGTAGCTTAATGCTAAAAGTATTTAAATTCGGTTTGGACACTTTTTTTTTGATTGAGCGATATCTACGACATCTTTTTCCAAGCATTTCTATGCACTGCGACCATTATTGCATTATTGTACAAATGTACACCCTAACTGTAAATTTTGCCTATCTTTGCTAGTGGCTAGTGATTTTTTACGCGTCATGCATCGCAGTCACACACTTTAATTTGTTATCCGACCGAAAACCCACATTCACATTTTTCGCCGCTAGAAAAATCTCACCGACCTCAGTCAGGTTCGAACCCGCGTCTCTTGGATGTATAGTTTGTAGACTAACCCTTATACTACCGAGAGCTGCTCGATTGAACATTATTTTCAACCAATTTCAAGTACACAGGATTGTTGCCCCAAAGCCAGTTGTCGTAAAATTATTTTTAAATCTTAAAATCCACCTTTGTGAGCTAAGAGGCTTCAACAATTGAAAAACGGACGTATAAGAAACATATATTCCAATGGAACAATATACGATTTTTATATCTTTTTTTTTTCACATTCATACTACCGTTCCCCCCCCCCGGAACCGCTTTCGCATTACTTCAGGGGGTGCGGGCGTCCCTTACATACTAAACATTCATGCAACATGCACCCTAAACTTAACTAACCAAATGCAAATGCGGTTGCCCCAGTCGGGATTCGATCGCCCCAACGGAGCAACTGCATTTAGTGTGACCTCGAGTGGCCAATGCGTTCTCGCACTCGACCACCGCGGTCCCAAAACGATTTTTATATCTAGAGAATTTTTAAGGAAAGCATTAATATAAATAATTTAAGAGAAAGAGGTTCAACAAATGAAGGCACGAAAAACGTAAAATATTCTATTGATTTGTTTTTAATGGTAGCAGTGGCGTAACTTCATATCGGGCGCCCTTGAGCAGTTCAGTTGTCGGGAGCCCCTCATCCCCCTACCCCGCAGCACTCCATAATGTATAATATAAATTCACAAATATGTACTTTTTTATATTACAAACGTTCTACTTGTTTCAAAGTTTAATTTAATAATGTAGAAAAGGTAATGCGCAACTGGAAATGATGGTGTGAAATAAAATCCATGAAAATGTATTTCATAATATAAGGCGGGATCTATCGTTTTGTGCATTTTGTATCAAATAATTTTTTCATATTGATGATCTGATATGTACATACATACACCGGAATCTGACAACAAAGGGTATAATCCAATTTGTCATATTTTTCAGTTATGCAGTTTTTGAAAAAAAGTGTTTTGTATTTATTATAGCTTTGCTTTTGATAATATTAGTTGTCTGTGCCTTTAATACGTTATAAGCTTGAAATTAAAACTGAATTATTAAAGTTGTTATCTTCTAATATTTTGATCTGAAAATTTATTTCTGGGAGAGAGCCTATGCGATGATGGAACATATTCCTTCCTAATTGTGTCTATTAATTTTAACTTACAAATACTTATTTCAGACATTACTGTTTTCACTGGAATTGTTAAAAAATTAAGCCCGCCGTAATAATGTCTGAAAAACTACCTGTTTGCCGTACCATAAATTAAAAGTAGTAGTATAATTCTATATTACGTATTAATTGTTGAAGGTATTTGGAGGAACATTTTAAATTGTTGTAATTACGCTCCCAGTCTTGGAGAAATGTTCGTATTAAAATGACAAACTAATCGAGGTCTTCGGTGTTTGGTGAAGGGATGATGTCCCCTCCCTTGCATGCGCCTCGAACTGCAACACTAGCGTTCAAACTTCTAAATATTGCCACGATAAGATTATTATTTTGCAAAAAAGAAAAATATTAAATAAGCCGATAATAAAAACTTCCTATCTATAACAATCAACTAATTAGGGCAGCAGTTCTTAAAGTTGCTCAGTTAGGGTATTCACATCAAATATGATGAACCGTGCTAATAAGTATGGCGCCGTTTTGTAGGAAACGACAACAGCGGCCGTAAATATAAGAAAAAAATTGGTTCGTGTGGAAAATTTGGCGCCCCCTTTTTACTGGCGCCTGGAGCTGAGTGCTCCAACTGCTCCCCGGTAGTTACACCTCTAGGTGGTAGCGATGTTTTTTCTTGTTAATGTAGTGGTTTATTGTTAAGTACTCTCAGTGTAAAATTAAATAGAAAAGAAGTTGAAAATACAAAGAATACTGAGTATAGTTGCATTTACAAAAAATTTCTATTTTAAATTGTAAATTAAACTGCGTTCGAAAATTAAAATATATTTAATATACCACTTTTGCAGTTTTTAGAGGTCCCGGAAACGACGTCAAAAATATTTTTAAAATAACAACCGAGTTCAGAGGAACAGTTTTGACTGAACCATATTCAGACTGTTACTCCGATTCAAAAATTTAAAAAATTCTAATTCCTACATACTGGGGAATGCGTAAGTGCTAGGAAATCGTTATTTATGTCAAATTGTGTAACATTAATAACTATAAATTTGATTCTATTCTCTTAATAGAAATAAAAAAAATCCTGAAATTTTGATTTTACTACGTAGTAGATTAAACTTTTGAAGTGAAAAGGCAAAAAATCTATTAATCAAGTTAATGGTCTTCTTATCCACGATTTTCCCACCAGATTTTACGAATTTCATCAGGCAATACAGGTTCAATTAAAATCTATAGGACCCGTACTATCACGAACAACCAGAGAACGTCTAGTTGTCACCATTTTCGTCTTAATCTTAACAGTTTTCGATTAGTAAATACAAACAGTATAAAAATTTATTGTCATCTCTTGTATCAGTTAGACACGAACGCCACAAGTGTGGGAGCAAATGTATGGCAGACAAGATAACAGGCTGAAAAGTTAAGTTGGGCTTCAACTAGTGCTACGTCACACCGGAAGTTGTTCATCAGTCCACGCGAGCCTCGGGCTGTTCGACGTAGCCCCCGGGCCGGAGCAAAACGTGCTCCGAGTGTAGCACTTGGGGCCCGGAGCGTAGGAGTGAGGACGGACGGAGGCACACCACAACCGTCAGCTGGTGCACCATTATTTTATTTAGGTCAATATATGTGTCAGCTACAATTTAGTGCTGATAGAGACGTAAACGTCCGATGCTACCGTTTAGTCTCATTGTGATTACGTTCTCTCTCGTTCGACCACTTGTAGAACACTTAGTCAATGGTTTAGAATTAGTTAGAGAGAATCATGCTTTAAATTTGTATGTTGTGGAGTCGGAAATTTAGGTCGGCAAATGCTCCGAATTGAAAAATGCCGCTCGCAAAATGGCATTCGCAGAGTTCCAAATGGGCAATGTAAATCAGTCTCTGGATATCTGGCCCCGGTATATACCAATAAGGGAGCCTAAAGATCATGGAATGTAGAGCCTCACCATTATTTTATTTATTTATTTATAAATTTTCAGAGGTTTCGTGACGCTTAATAGGCTTAATTTTCTAATGGCCAAATCTCTTAGAGGCTCTTAAAGTATTCCAAGAAGTCAAAATTTCCAGAAGGTTATGCATTCTAGAAAATACATTTTCAAAGAGAAAAGTTTTACAGAGACTAAATATTTATGAAAAGTGCCTAAGGCTAAATTCTTTAAGGATTAAAATTACAAAGGACTAACTCGAATATCCAAGAATGTAAATTTCGAAGAAGCTAAATTTCCAATGTTAAATGTTGGAAATAAGTCTACATTTCCAGAAAACTGTATTTGCAAGAAACTTAATTTCACCCACAAAAATAAAGCATAGATTTTCAGGGGGATACTTTCGAAAAAGTTTCTGAGAACCTAAATTTGGGGCAGCTAATTTGCCGGTACCAATATATGTAATTTATGCACACTGTGTATGATGTAGTTTCCCCAAAGCTCCCCATAACCATTGCTGGATACATTTTTGAAGAACAAAATTTGACATAAGCTCCTCCATCAAACCAAAAGATACTTTAGTAGCAATTTATAGGTAATTATTCAAAATGTGTATGTTTAAACATGTTTGAACTTCTTCCGTTACTTTCCCGTTCTCCTTCTTCGAAGTACATTTGCGTTGGCTAATAAATTTTTGCACACATGTTACCGAGTTTTTTAATATTGTTAGCATAACAGAGTCAACTTCACAATTTGGCCAACAGGTATGAATAATGAAAAAGTTTAAGTTCTCAACGAAAACATTTGGCTTCAAAACATATCCCAAACCTAAATTTACATTTTTAATGCTTTTCCGTGTTTTATTAATATGACAAGAATATAGTGAGCTAATAGCTGCCAAAACTACAAGCTAATTATTCCCAGATACAAATTTTACGAACGTCTTTTTTTTTGAAAAGTGTCCGATTGAAAGATTAATACGCTCATTTGCAACCCGGAAATCCTAAATTTTTAGTTTCAGAATGTACCAGCAACAACCTCGTTGGTTGTAAAACCAGCACAACTGAGGAGACAAAGATTTTACGGTAAACATAAAACAAAAAAAATCCGAAATTGATTATCGCTCTTAAACACTTCTTTGGTCCCAATGGTGTTCCATTTAATCAGGCACGTCTTTTTACGTGTGGTCCAGAAACGGTCGGATGAGGCTGCTATAACGTGTTGATGTCTTGTTTATATTTAGCAGGTCTAAAATGAATGAACATGTCATCTCGATGTTTAGAAGATCCCTAGGCTTACGCTTTGAAGCTTCCTCTCACGTGATTTTTCCTAGTCAGTATTTGTAATTTTACGTACCAAAAGAGGCACCGGTTGTTGCACTCGCATTGCTTAAAATTTTTAAAACAATATATTTAATAAATAAAGTGTTCGAGTGCCACTTTATTGTTCGATGTAGTGGTGAACCCATGGAGAGCTATGCTGTCAACAAGTGGTTTTAAAGTGATATTCAAATGCGCGGATAACGAAGGGGTCAGGGCAAGTCAATTTTGTCATGACAATGCCCTATAACTGTTGCATATTCATACCTGCTTCATATTATATGTAGATTTGATCCATTTGCATAACTAGTAACACTTGTTGATGTTATACATTATTTTGTTTATGAATCCGCAGCAGCACTTTTAATAATTATTGGAAAATAAAAATGGTGCACGTGATAATATTCAGTTAACGACATAGCCCCACTGTGTTAAACAAAGTACGTGACTTCTACTTTATGGTTATCTCGAACAATTTACATATTATACGGTAACTGGCCGTGTGCCCTGGGTGTTTGCAGAAAATGTGCGGCGGGAAATCTTAAGTTGTACATTATTTGTTTATAATTACAGCGAAACTTATATAGAAAGTACAATGGTCAACATGAACATGTATTATGGCTACTGTTTGTTGGTGGATGATTTCCTGGAACATGGTACGACAATAAATTCAAACTTGTATGATGAGACCTTAAGTAAGTAGAGGATTCCTGACCTCTGGAGCAGTGCTTTTGTACAATAACGCCCGACCACATGGGGTGGCTCGCACTTTGTAACTCATTGAGCAATTCATTTGGAAAATGTTTAACCATCACCCATACAGTCTTGACTTAGCACTTGAATATGGCACAAGAGGCATGGGTGATACCACCCGGAAGTAATCTACTTAAATTTGACTAGGAATAGTATTTGAGGAACTATTCAGAGAACCAAATTAATTTCTCTAATTATAACGACTCGAGATGTAGTGTTACAAACGCATAGACAGGATTACTAACGTCAAAATAAGATAAAAAAACACAAGCAAACGGGCGAATTATAGATAACATTAAAAAAAAAGACACGTTATTATTATCACTATATCCTAAAAAGTGAGGGGATACTTCAGACTACTGTAGAGAGCAATAGAATTACGAAATACACGAGGAAGGCTAGGTTACGTTAGGTATGCACTTCAGTCCATGAATGACATGCCGTACATTAAGTACACTAAACCAAAAAGACTAGTTGAAAATAGAAAAAGGTGGAAGCAGATAGAGTGGAAACAAAATAATCCAGATTATTGATAATTGAGAATGGAAGACTTGGACGAATACACTTTACCTATGGACTACGCTTGGGGCTCTTTTAAATGAAACATGATTTTACGAAATCGTAGCATTGACGATTTTTCAATTGTACTATTAATTTTGTTACAAAATGTGATATTACTATAGCGTTTTTAAACACTCCCGCACACTTTCGTATGATAGAGGTGCCATGCGGGAATCACTTGAAGTTGAAAAATGCCAGATAAGAGACTCCTTGAAGTCCGCAGTTCGTGGTATGCAAGTAAATATAAAAAAAAAGATTTTTTCTTTGCCAATAGTCACTTGTACTACTAGCGGAATAATAGCTGCAATTAATTACTGGTAGAATAAGTGGTTGGCCATCAAATACAAAATTCGATGTTACTTCGGTTCACAGATGACTGAATAATAATAATGGTGAGGCTCTACACCCCATGAAGGAGTTTGGTCTGCAAGGCGCAGAAGGTCAGAGCTCCTGTATCCTTGCTCTCAAACCAGGTTGTCGCGTGTCGAATTCACAAGGCGTAATGTGGTGGGCATCACGCATTTACAACCGCATGTTCCTATTCATTTAACATTAACGGATTTTGGGTAACGGGACATTATAGTCGAAATATTTTTAAATTGCTAGAAGGCATCAGAAGCTAACTACGCTAATAAGTAAACAATCATTTCATAAGATTTCTACGGTGCTATTATGTCACAAAGTGTAATCGTGTAGGGCAATTGGATTAACAGTTTTTGAGTAAAACTGTCTTAAATTTTCAAGAATACGTAAGAGGTCAGAGAAACTTACTTCATTAATATGTAAAAATAGTGTTGTGGATCTTCCACGTCACAAAATTTAATCAAAATTCAGTTACACAAAATATTTTTTGAAAATAATAAATATTTTGAAAACATGTAATATTTAAAGTTAATTTATTTTCGGAAAGCTTTTTCATATCCTAACTGCAATATTTATATCTTCAAGTTAAGTCATTGGCAGTTTCTGCGTCAATTTTCAAGTATTCGTAACGCTTTTAATTTTAAAATTAGAAAGTTCAGCAAATTTTAATTCGATATAAATTAGTATCAAAATTGTAGATTAAGTTTTGCGTTAATATTAGGTTAAAAAATAAGTCTAACTTCCGCTTCCGGTGTTAGATTTTTGAACAGTTTATTGTCTTGATGGTTTAAAATTTCAAAATCAAAATCAGACAAACCGTTGCTGAGATATCGATGCCATGCACATCCACGGACAAACATTTTTTGTTGAGTGAATATTTTCTCTAAAATCTCGAATTCCTTTTTACTTAGAATGTCAATACTTTCCCTATAGCTACAACATAGAAAAGTATGGGAAAACAACCGTTCTAGTCAACTCATTAACACAACATTAAGCAAATTGCAAGGAATGAAAAGCGAAATATTTTCGGATTAAATTCTCAAATTCGTTAAAGGAACTTGCGTCTGTCCTCGCTTTTTACTCAAACCATTTGCGTACATTGGTATAATGGCAATTACGAGGCCCGTGCCCGATGACCCGAACCATTGGTACAGCTATTTGTTATTACATTATAGCTGCGACTTCCTCCTCAATGCAGATCTCCCACATCCTGTTTCATATCACGTCTTTTACGCTTAGCCTGACTATTCATCTATGACACGCTACCTTCATTTTCGACATGTCATCGCACTTGGGGCTGAGGTGTAAATCGTCCCCGTCCACTGCAATCGATCGGCGTCCGCGTAAATCAAACTACGCCCGCCGGTACTCGAGTAGGAAGAGGGTAATCATCGCCTCGTGCTGCGCTTTCTTGGCTAACACAGGAAGCGATTGGTTTTTGCCCGGTCGCATTAGCGAACAGTTATCCGCGGATTTTATTTATCCTGCATCAAAACCAGCCCATCTAGTAAACTTTAGCCAGGATGCGGCTCATTAAAATGGGTGATGTGATAGGCTGACGCTACCAGTTTTTGTCTGCTAGTACCTACACATCGAACAGCTTTTCCGGTTCGGAATTAAGTATTTTAACTCCTTCTCTTTTCCACGATTTCATTCATAACGAGAACAATTATTTTCCGTCTAAGTAACTCTATGACTTTTCGCTTCATCGTTAAGGAGCTACTAAAGTGACCCAAAATAACTTAAAATAGCTAAGTTAATACACCACCTTCCTGCAACATATCCAAGAATGAAGAAGGGTGAATATTTTTTTTTGAAATTCCGATAGGTTATTGCTATTGTTAAAGGTAAGCTACGGGGAAGTTACTTGAAAATTTAAGTACTATAAATTAGACCATCTAACTGTCTAACTTGTAACTGAATTGAATTGAGTTAGGTCTATATAAGGTCAATTTGTTTAAGGTTATATAAACACCGATTAAAGTTGCATTAGTTTCTTCTTGTTCTTCCTACAGTGTCATATTCAAATCGAGTGTCGCAGAAGATGAAATTTCCTTTGATTAATGATCAGTTCGAATTAATAAAATAATCTCACAGCCCCTCAAACTCCGCATCGCAGGACTCCAATAAAGGATCCCAAATCAGCAAGAAAGTAAAAGTGGAATGGAAAAAGAGAGAGAAACGTACCGAACTTGTAAAATATTTACTTGTGATGAAACATATAATTTTTTGATAAAAAAATTTTAATAAAAAAATAGGTACATAGCCAAAAAATAATTTTTATCACCGAAAAATTCTACTCCTTCACATGACACGACGATTACTTTAATGTCAGTTTATTCTCGCATGGACTCTGGATACTGTTTTGGAAATTAATGTTGTAAAGTGATTAATTAGATTACGCAAGATTAATAAGTTGGCCCATGAAGATATACTTCGAGTTGAATGAAACAATAATAACCAATAATTACGCAAATAATTCAAAGTAAATATTATTAATAATTAAACCGGGTTGTTTCTATAACCAATTGTGGGCTATCTAACATTTCCATTGCACTTTGTGTGAATCAGCTGATGCTAATGCGTGGGTCACCTCTCGTAATTGAAAACCAACTTCCAATAAAAATACAGAGTGGCCCACCGAAAACGAAATAGGCCTGTTTTGTGACACTAATCCTCAATTCTTCGACGACCGCACGAATACGCAAATTAATTTTGCCAGGAGACGTGTAATACGACTGTTTCTGTTCACCTATGAACATACGTGAACGGAAATCCCAAAATTGGGGTGACTCTCATACTAAAAATTTAAAATGGCAAGGGGTATCAAAAGCATACCAGTTGAAAGCTAACACAAATTTATAGCAGTGTTCTTGTGCTTGCCGTGTACTGGCAACTTTTTCAAAGCAACTGTTATTTGCTTAAATGGGACACATGCGCACTGGTGACTTCTTAATTGCGGTAAGTGGCGTATTATTACATATTATTCTATGGACCCTAAACAATTGTTTGATTTCTTACAACGAAAGCACCATTAACACCCAATTTCTACAAAATCCAATTCGTACCAGATCTGTATAGCAAGTGTATACTCGCCCAGTGCGCGCGCATCAGAAGTGAAGATCAATTTTTAAGCAATCTACTTAACTATTTTATGCCTACCACAAAAGTTGCCAGTGCGTGGTAAGCCTTATTTTTGGATTCCGAGCATTAGCTTCCGCGGAAACGCAGTCCAAAGTTTCAGGGTAGTAAATGATCTAGAGCATTTATGGAATGATTACATTCCGTAAACATTTGAATGGTTTTTCGTCAGCATCACGTCGTATTTTGTTGTTGTTGTTTTATTTGAACATTAAAAATGGTTCATTCATTTCAGAAAGAGTAGTTTAACCAGCATCATGCAGATAAGTATGTGAATCGCAAGATGTTTGGGAATTAGCGGGAAATTTTCAGAAGACCTGGTCTGTCCCAAATGCAAAGCGAAATGTGGAAAATCCGGTAAGAAATGAAGTGGTGGAAGTCGTGGTTTTAGGCCACGTTGTTGTCGATCCTACGTTGAATACAAGGCAAATGGCTATTGTATCGGGTATTAATCGAAGCAATATTCAGTGAATTTTGAATCACCACAAGTTTTATCCCTACAAGATTAATTTGCTACACGAACTCAATGAAGACTTCGACAGTTGTTTGCAATTTTGTGCACCTTTTCGTAAATGGTGCAGGCAATGATTGTAGGAAAAACCCAAGGAAAAAAAATCCAAGGAAAAAAATCCAGGAAAAAAATCCAAGGAAAAAAATTCACAGGAAAAAACCAAAAAAAAAATCCAAACTATAAAATGAAGTGTATATAATTTTGAACAGCCTAACCTAACCTAAAACTTTTTTATCTTTCAGTATTGTTGTCTACTTTTCTTTTTTTTATTTAAATAATTTTTTTGTTAATAATATGTTTTGTTTTCCTGTTTTCTTAACCAATAGACATATATTTATTTTATTTTTAAAATACTGTGCTGCGTGAACGCTCTGTCAATTTTAACAAGGGATTTTTGAAATAAAAAGTTTTAGTATTAATAAATAGTTAAATTGTCAAAATTTACAGCCAAGGGCATTATAACCAAAATACAGATCTACCTAAGTAACAAAATATTTTTGCCCCAAAATTTGATTTTTAAGGTAGGTAACTATAAGGCAAACTTCATAAAGCGTTTGTGCAACCGGCCTTAATGTTACAAACCATGTGAAAAAATACTATAATTATAGTTTGGATTTTATTTCCCTGGATTTTTTCCTTTGGATTTTTTTCCATGGATTTTTTTTCCTGGATTTTTTTCCGTGGATTTTTTTCCTTGGATTTTTTTCCGTTTACCGCAAGCAATCGCCATAATTGTCGCTGTTGGTCAGATTCTAATCCGAGGATATTTCACGAAACTCATACTCAACACTCCGATTTTGAAGTTGGTGTTTTTGGTGATCGTCTCGTTGGTCCTCTTTTCTTACCTGCTAATTTGACTGGACAGACTTACTTTTAATTGTTACAAGACATCATTGATTTAAATGTTATTGATATTGTAGAGAACGACTGTCATTTGATATTCCAACAGGACGGAGCTTCTCCGCATTATGCACTGCTTGTTCGACAGTATTTGCATCGAAGGTTTCCGTGTCAATGGACTGAAAGAAGAGGCACCGTTGAATGGCCCGCTAGGTCATCAGATTTATCTCCGCCCGATTCATTATACGATTTACCACACTGCATAATCAACAAATGTCGTCTCATCACTCCACAAATGCTTCAGAATGTGTGACATTTTGAACATAACCTTTATTAAAGTATGGGTGCTGGTGGTTCCTATTTCGAACATTTACTACCCTGAAAGTTTCGACTGCATTTCCGCGGGAATAATTGCTCGGAATCCAAAAATTAAAACACTGCTGCAAAGAAAATACATTGTTCTTTGAAATGATACCTATGTCTTTTGATAGCGCTTGCCATTTAAAATTTTTAGCGTGAAGGTCACCCTAATTTTGGGATTGAAGATAGATGAACGGAAATAGCCGTATTACATGTCCCCCTGGCAAATTAATTTTACGTGTGCGGGCGTTTTTCGAAAAATTGAGGGTTAGCGTCACAAAACACGTCTGTTTCATTTTTGGTGGGTGGCCCTACATTTAGTAAACATTGTATTTTCCTTCATCTTCTTCTTCTTCCACCAGGGTTAGGCTATTAAGCATGTTCCGAACTTCACAAACAATTAGGACCATCTCTTCTTCGGACGTCCTCTATCTCTTCTGCCACGTGGATGGTATTGTATTACAGCTTTCGGTATTCTCCTGTTCTCCATTCTATGCAGGTGTTGTCTCCAGTTTTCTTTCTGTTCTTCTTGTTGTCGTTAATGTTATAAATTTGTAATTCCTCTCGTACAGCTTCATTGCGGAGTCTGTCTTCCCGGGTGCAACCCTTTATTCTTCTGAGAAATCTCATCTCCGCTGTTTGGAGTTTGTTTGTATCTGTTTTGGTTGTGATCCATGATCCACTCTCATATGTGAGTATCGAGACTATCATAGTTTTATAAAATTTAATCGCTGTTTCCTTTCGGGTTTTGTTTTTCAACTTTTTGCTTATTGTTCCACATATGGCTTGGTACTGTTGTACATCGCACCCTAAGTAGTTGAAATTACATATTTGTTCCAGAGTTGCATTGTTTAGTACTACCTCCGATCGTATATGATCTTTTCCACAAAAAACTAAAACATTTGTTTCACTTGGGAAATTTTTAGATTGTATTCTGTACAGAGATTATTGAGAGAATGACTGGACAGTTGTAAGCTGTCCACACTTCTTTGTATAATTGTTAGGTCGTCTGAGAATAGCAATAAAATTAAATTTACGTTCCTATTTAACTTTATCCCTGCACGGAAAAAAATGGTTCAGAAAATATCACTATAATTTTGTAATACGAAAAATGTAGTAACAGTTACTACAATAACACACTCGGTTACTTAATTTGTACACAATTTTGAAGTCGGGTGTAGTACTGTTAACCATTTTTTTGTAGTACGCCTGTTGTGGTAATTTTTAAAACATTTGTATGAAAATTTTATTCAAGCTGTAGCAAAATATTTCATTCTACACAATATGTACCGAGACGAAAGGTAAATATAAAAAAATTCTACAATTGTAGTATTAAAGCAAAGAATGCTACAACTTTGTAGCATTTAGATGCTGACCATCCGCAATCAAAATATAATAAGGGCATTCATAGTGAATCACGTCAACTGACTACTTGTGCGCAGTGAGGTAAAATTGGTGAAAATGGATGTAGTTACAGTAACTGCAAGTGCATCTGACTTGTTAACAAGCTGGGGTTTCTCCCAGCTAGTAGAAACGTTTCAAGGTAAGTAACTACCGAATACTAGCTAACTATTCATGTCCACACAATAATACAATCAATCCTTAATAATTATGGCACCGTTGGTACAGTAATGGAAATGGATGTATGTGGCATAATTTAGAAAACAGAGGGCTATAAATGTAGGTATAACATCAGTTTAAATGAGATTTCTTAGTTACCAAAATTTAAGTAAAACTACGTAGCACAGTGCAAATTGCGTCAGCTTTTGAAACAGTCAATTAGGGGAAGTACCGACCATTTTCGGTTCTTTATAAGTTGTATATAAGTGCTATTTTCCTACATCCGTTCGACTAGTTTACTTTTCTTGCAAGGCCGATTTCTTGGAAAGTCTACCTAAACACCATCCTTTAATTTCAACTCTAAAGATACACAATACGCAAACATTTTACATACTAGGTAATATACGCGATCTGATCTGTCTCATTTTTACGAGTGAAATTTGAACACCCAGTGGTAGAAAAATCTGTGAAATATACTCTAATACACGCAATCCTCAGTAGGTTTTGTAAAATATAAAATTATATTGTTTAGAAAATGAAATTGATGAAGAAACGTTCTTGAATTTAACTGAAGCCGATATTAAGGAGCTCATTCCCAAGCTGGGCCTAAGAAAAAAATTTCTGAGTAAACACGCCGAATACGTTCTCCTGCAAAGGGTATATTATGTGACTATAATTTATACAGTAGGTAGTAGCAATCACTTTAAACACATTTTGTAGGCCTTCGAAAACCCCCCTCTTCTCGATGACGACGATTTAATGAGCCCAAGTGGAAGTACAAGTACACTGGAGGAAGTTGAGGAAGATTTACCAGGTAGTCAGCATCAAAACAATTACGGGCAATTGATATTTAATTTGTAAAGGTACAATGTTGTAATTTCAGCTGATCGACAATTTACGTACCCTCAAAGGGCCACAGTAGGACTTCCGTATGAGTTATCAACTCATACAAACGTATGTAATTCTAGAGTTGTTTTCTAATTTAAATGTTATTATAATCAATTTATTTTTAGTATGTACGTAAACTTATTGATAAAACAGATGAGGGTAAAGAAATAGCGGCGAGCTATGGTCCCGGAAATCAATTTTTAAGATCAAAATTGTGCAATCTACTTATAAAAGAAGAACTCAAAGATGATAAGAATAAAATGTAAGAAAATAAGAAAGTTTGAGAAAATACAGTATAACTTCAAAAAATTTGTTTGTTCCAGCATATCGACATCAAGATTTATAGAACTGGCCGATGAAATTAATCAAGTATTTTTGCACGAGAGGCCTGAAATTTATTTTGTACCGTATGAAAAAAATGTAAATGGTCGACCAAAAGCTGCCAGAGGCAAACTTTTTTCATCTTATCACTATATGAGAAAAAATCTCAAAAAATTGGGTTTAATACCTAGTTCGTCTAAAAAACCACATAATTCTACAAACGAACATATTGAAAACGAAGGTATTTTTATAATAACTAAATATCCTTTTTAATATTAAATAAATATTTACTTTTAGAACAACTAGAAGAGTATATACAGTGGTTAAAAAACAATGTGTCTCCCTTTCCTGAGGTCATTCAAAAGTGGCAAGAGACCACAAAATTACGTTTGCGTAATTTTCCTAAGGCAATTCATGACTATTTTGAACTATTTCCAGTGCTAAAGCATCCACAGGGATATACACTTTTACTACAAGATTTTGCAAACTTGTATTCCGAAAAGAATAATCTGCTCTTTTCTACATGGCCAGTAATTTTCCCAAAAATTTTAAAAATTGCGGAATCGAAAAAAGATTCCTATTTAACGCAACTTATTGACGATTACAAAGCACAGAAGCAGAATGACGTTACTGGTAATACTTATATTAACATTTCTTTGTGTAGCTAACGTTCACAAGTTATTTTAAAATTTTAGATGGTGTGTTTGTATTAAGTATTTTACCCCTTTTACTACCATGTGTAAATTTAAGGGTTAAAAGGAAAAGTACAGAAAATACTTTCAAGCCCAGCAAGGTAAACTATAAATGTGCAAAATAAAATAGATGAAATTGATAATTTTTATTTATAGGACATTGCAGATCTAGATCCGGAATTACAACTCCGACGAGAAAATTATATCGTACACCAGTTAACAGAACAGCCAATAGCAGCTATTGTTGGAGAATTAAATAATATCCAGGCATCCTTTGTTATCGTAAATGATATTAAATATAAACTGGAGACGCCATTGAAAGCCATAGATACCTGTTTTAAATTGTATCATACCCTAAACGCAGAATACCCGAAAGAGGTAGAAGTTACCTGGAGCTTCTTACAGCAGTACATCTATAAACTGACAACTACCTACGATACTAAGTATGTATCTGTAAACACACTTATAGCTGATATTGCGAGACTCGATTGTAACTAGAGTTCCCATATTTATCATACTTACAGTTCTGTTACTCTTAAGTTTTGTACCTATAATATAGTTTTTTTTAAGATGTTTGTTACGTGTTTTTACTGTAACAATCGTTTTTTGTCCGGTAAAGCATTCTTTTACCATTTTAAATTAGATCACAAAGAAGTTGCAGACCTTCGTTGTGGACAAAAAAATTGTTTTAGAATATTTTCGACGTTGAAATCATTTAGGAGGCATATTCATCAACATTTTCAAGTGAAAAGTATCAAAACTGTTGAACACAATAAAAACCTTACTAGCAATAGTAAGAAAGAACCGAATCATAATTTTTCAGAAAACGTTTGTGAAAATGATATTCTAAATAACAGTAACCTAATTAATAACGATGAATGTGAATTACCTTCAAAAATAAATTTAACAAATTTAAATTTATCAGAAACTAGTGAAGAGTTTTCTAACCAGATTAAACTCTTTATTGCAAAAATGTACAACAATTCGCTAATACCTAGAAGTTTTATTCAATATGTCATAGAAGAAGTAAATGATATTTTTTGCAAAGGACTAATTGAGTTAATAAAAAATGTCGTTCATGAACAACTAACTAAATGCAGTTGCTTAGAAGAAAACTTAAAAAATTGTATAAATTTGTTTGAAATAGTTACTAATGCGTTTTCCAAGTTCCAAACGGAATATAAACGTTTAACTTACTTTAAAAATTGTGGAGAATTTATTCCTCCGGATGATTTCCTTATTGGTTACCGAAATATTTATAAACAAAATAGTTCCTCTGTTTCCCTTAAACCTTCGGAGGTAACTGGTAAAATAATTCCACTAAGTAAAGTATTTACAGTTTTATTTGAAAAACCTAATGTTTATGAATCTATTCAAAATCATATGGAGAAGATTAAATTGTCAAAAACTTACGTAAATTTTATACAGGGGGAATTATGGAAAAATAAAAGCCTTAAGTATGTCAAAGAAAACAAACTAGTGTTACCGCTATTTTTATTTTTTGACGACTATGAAGTTGGTAATACCTTAGGTTCACATGCCAACAAAAATAAATTAGGTGCGGTATATATTAGTATTCCGTGTTTACCTCCTAATTTGTTTTCTTCGTTAAATTCGATCTTCTTGTTTGCCTTGTTTTATTCCAAAGATAAAAAAGAGTTTGGAAACAAGGCAGTGTTTTCTGCTGTAATTAAAGAATTGAAAGCTTTACAAGAGGATGGAATTCAGATTAAATTAAATGGTAATGACATTCGAATTTATTTTAAATTGGGTCTAATAATAGGAGACAATTTGGGTATACACTCTATTCTGGGGCTCAATGAAAGTTTTTCGTCTACACGGTGCTGCAGATTTTGTAGAATCACAAAAGATCAGTTAAAAATCGCCTGTTTTGATGACGGAAATTTAAATAGAACAAAGGAATCATACGACGAAGATGTTGCATCCCATGAACCTTCAACAGGAATTAAAGAATCATGTGTTTGGCATGAAATTCCAGATTTTCATCTTACAACCAATTATGCAGTTGATATCATGCATGATATTTTTGAAGGAATATGTCTATATGATATAACAGCTTTAATAAGAACTCTGATTATTGACCTTAAATTATTTTCTTTGGACATACTCAATAGCCGAATAAGTTCTTTTCATTATGGTAATACAGATCATTTAAACAAACCACCTCTTATTACTATAGATAAATTAAAATCTAAAATAAAAATGTCTGCAAGCGAAATGTGGTGCTTTGTGAGAAATTTGGGTTTGCTTGTTGGAGATTTTATTCCAGAGGGCCTAGAAATCTGGAATATTTGGATTTTGCTTAGAGAAATTATTGATATTGTTTGTTCCCCTTCTTTACATTTTTCAGAACACATCAGGCAAAAAATTTTAATCCAAGATTACTTACAACTTATATTGCTGTATTTTAAATCGCTAAAACCTAAACATCATTTTCTCCTACATTACAGCATGATTTTAGAAAAGTCGGGACCACTGGTACATTTGTGGTGTATGAGATTTGAACAATATCACAGACAGTCCAAGCTTACATCTAATGTTTCTGGGAGCTTTAAAAACATTATTCATACCTTAGCAAACAAATGTCAACTTAAATTGTGTTGTCAAATACTTAACCCTCTTAAAAAAATATTGAATACCCAGAAGCCACAGAAGTAACAGACAGTGATTATCAAACTTACTTCAAGGACAGAGATAGAAATTTAATTATACAAGTAAAGCACGTTACTGTGAGTGGCGTATGTTATAAGCCAGATATGGTTGTTGTCAGAGAAGCTGCAGATTTACCATCGTTTGGATTAATTGAAAAAATTTTCATTTTAAATGGTCAAACGGTACATTTCTCTTGCATCAATTTGGTTACAAGACATTTTAATAATCATTATTATGCATATGAAGTTCATAATTGTATTGAGACTCCAAAAATTGTTGTACACCAACAAGAGTTACACGATTTCGTAACATGTTTATTAACGAAAAAAATGGAGAAAAAATTTGTTTCTTGCAAATACGCTTTGTAAAATCAACGATGAATATGCCGTTACTGTTATGCGAAAATATTCTAAAATGCGTATGTTTAACATGTTTCTGTTTTAATTTTACATTTACTCTTATTAATCTTTAATGTTTTTGTACGAATTACTATCTTTTAAATAAACTTGTGGTATTTAGTATCCGCTTTTAATACCCCCCCCCCCTTATCCCTATTTCTTTACAATATTTAGCAAAATATACTACAACGAAGAGCAAAATCTACTAAATAATATTCTACAAAATAATATAAATTGTAGCATTTCTAACTACATCCATAAGCAAAATTTTCTACAACATGTAGCAATAATAACTACATTAATTTTATATTCTATTAAAATTCGTGGCAATAATTTTTGCAAATAAGTGCAAACTTTAGAAGAAATTGTAGTAAAATTTCCTACAACAGTTTGAAGCATATTACTACAACTGAATGTACATTTTTTTGATACAAAATGTAGCATCTGGTACTACAGAATCAGTACTACAAAACTTCGGAAATCTATACTACAACGTATATTTGGCGCCTATAGCACTACAAATTGTAGCTGCATGATCTACAATTGTAAAACATTTTACTACAAATTTTTTTCCGTGTATCCACCGAGATTGGCAATAAAACAATAGCGCTGAATGATCAGCGACCATATCATCGCCCATTGAAGAAAATAATCTTGCCCTTAAAGGACTTGTTTTCATATAATTTACAACAGAAATTACAATGGATAATACCAAATGAAGTTTTGGCCTGACACCATCGGCAGCAACGGACACGATGTTATCTATAGAAATACCTTTTTCTTTAAAATAGGTTTCCAATACGTCAACTATAGATTTTCCTTTAGTAACGTTTCTAATGTTTTCGCGATTAATAGTTCTTGACAAATGTTTTCATATTTTATGAAGCGAACCTACGCAAGAAGTAAAGACTCATTGTTTGGTAAAGTATATTCATCGAGCCTTAAAGAAAACTCGGTAGTCTTCAAAAAATCAGTTAGAGAACTTTCCACATCCTCGGACGTTTCGTCGATTCGTCTCTGTACTGTATTATTTGCTTTATGGGATTTTCTTAATACTATCACACGGTGGCTTGTGCAGTAGGGGAGACCCAGGAGACTTTGGACACGAGGAGAGGATGGACAGCTTCATATTTTGCTCCACGTAAGCAATACGGGAATACGGGAATACGGGAATATATAAGAGACAAAGAAGGGAAGTTAGTAATCAATGACGAAGAAGCACTAATAAAATGGAGAGAATATTTCAAAGACCTATTGAAGGAGAATGACAAAGAAATAGGAAAAGATATGGAAGGAGAGGAAGAAACCAACAGTCAAAAAGAAGAAGATGATGAACATACTTTACCACCGACAATAGAAAACTTACAAGAAATAATACAAAAACTAAAGAACGGCAAGATCCCAGGAAGAAACGGAATATATGCAGAATTAATAAAGTATGGAGGAGACCTGCTGACACAAAAATACATGAGATGATAGAAGACATATGGAGAAAGGAGAAGATGCCAGAAGAGTGGGAAATAGCACAGATAGTACCTGTCTATAAGAAGGGGAAAAAGATGACTGTCAAAATTACAGAGGGATAGCTCTACTGGATACTATATATAAGATAATGGCAAAATCAATAGAGATAAAAATTAAAGACTATGCGGAAAAAGCAGTAGGTGAATACCAAAGCGGATTCAGATCAGGGAGATCAGTAACGGACCATATCTTTACGCTGAAACAAACACAAAATATGTTAAACCAGTACGGGGAACAACTATACATAGTACTGATAGATTTCAAACAAGCCTACGATTCGGTAAATCGGAAAGAGCTGTTCAATGCAATGGAAGAACTAGGAGTGCCAAGAAAATTGATAAATTTAACAAAAATGACACTAAAAGATACAAAAAATGAAGTTAAATTTAATGGCCGAATTTCTGAAAGCTTCCAAACAGGCACAGGGCTAAAGCAAGGAGACCCATTGTCAACAACGCTTTTCAATATACTTCTAGAATGGGTAATAAGAAGAAGCGGCATTAACAGATCGGGTACCTTAAGAACAAGATAACACCAGATATTAGCATACGCTGACGACGTAGTACTTTTAGCCAGGCAAGACGAGAGTTAACCCAAATATGCCAGAAGTTTATAACAGCAGCAGAAACAGTAAACCTAAAAATGAATGAGAGCAAATCCAAATTTATGGAACTAGGGCCAATAGAAAAACCCCAAGAACAAAAGGACGATCTGATTGTAGAAATGGGAACAACGAACAGAATAAAGATAGAAAAGGTCAAAAAATCCTTATTTAGGAATTGCCTTAACGGAAACGGGTGACGAAGAGAAGGAAATTGAAGCAAGATTAGCCAAAGGAGATAAGTGTGCAGGTGCTTTAAACAAAATACTAAAATCCAAAAACGTATCAAGAAAAGCAAAAATCTATCTATACATATAAAACAGTCGTAAGACCAACTGTACTGTATGGGAGCGAAGTATGGATCCTCAATAGAAAAGAGAAAGAGAGAATAGATGTATGGGAGAGAAAAATTCTGAGAAGGATATTTGGAGGGAAGAAGGAAGGAGAAATATGTGTAAGAAGAACAAACGAAGAAATAAGGAACCTTTACAAACAACCAGAGCTTAGCAATCAAGTCAAGGCAGCAAGACTGAGGTGGCTAGGGTACTTAGATAGGCAATCAGACAACAGGATTCCAAAAAAAACTAATGAATACAAACCTAGGGGAACCGAGAGGAAGAGGAAGACCGAAAAGGAAATGGCTGGACGCAGTGAAAAAAGATTTAAGAGAAAAGGGGATACAGGACTGGAAGACACGAGCTAAAGATCGGAAGGGATGGAGAGAAACCATCAAGCTATAGGCCTAAACGGCCTGAGTACAGCAAACATGAAGAACTAATACTAAAAGCTTATATTTGATTTCTAAGATGCCGTGCATGTAGGCATTGTGAGCAGTTCCGCGCGCCTAGTGAATATCAGCCTTAAGGTAACACGGTTCAACATTGGCACTGGGTTAACATTGACACATTTTTGGAAAAGCTTCTTAAAATGTGTTCTTCAAGGTCTGGGTATACTCTAAAATCGTATACACTTAACATTGCCATAATTTCATCAATTTTAATTTTAAAATATCTTCCGTGGTGTTTCTCTTCTATGTATATTACTATTTACATTTAAATAAGAAAAAATTTGTTAATTATGAGTTACAAAATTAGATGTTTTTTAGTTTTCTCATGAGCTAATTAACATTTTGCTCTGAATTTTGGAACACTATTTCTTTAAACCTGTATCTAGGCAAAGAAGAAGAATTTGGCAGTGCTTTGTCAATTAGAAAAGTAGTAATTAATAAAATATTGGGGAGTATATAGAAATTCGTCATATTTAACGTAATAATTAAAAACTGTGTAGCACAATTCGTTTTAAATTCTGTTACTGCCTACAGATCGCGGGTCTCTAATATTACGTGGAGTTAATAAAAATATAAAAGAAATTACTAAATTATGATAATAAACAAAGACAGTCACTACACTGAGAAGGAATAACTGGAGTAAAACAGGTAAAAGTTGAAGGCAATGATGTATTGTCCCCTGCTATTACTAGAACACTAAAACTTTAGTAATCCAGGTTTGTGAAGGTTGGTAGAAATTTGGTGGTGCAAGTTTGAAATTTCTATTACCTAATAAGACTGCTATTACTATTTAAAGGCGTAGGTAATTTCATCAAAGGACGTAATATAACCAATTTTTGACATTAATATTTTATACATTTGTTATAACACTGTTTTACAAATAACATTTCTACGTATAATTCTTGGTGTAATGTAGGCACAATTTAAAAAATTACATATTTTTTTTAACATTATTACATAATAATAATGTTGTAATATTGTATTAGTTGTTACTAAAGTAACTAATATAAATCAACAAAAATATGGAAACATTTCATCCAGTTCAAAATTTTTTTGTTGGGTTAAAATCATTAGCTCTAGTTTTCAACCCCCTGGGAATTCGAGGATCTCCTAATTCTGGCAAAGCGTATTCTTCCCAAAATGTTTTCAGTTTTGGTAACACTGTTCGGTGCCAAAAGTTTAAATCTCTTCAGATTTCTAGTATTTCCATGTGTATATCTTTATATTAAATGAAATAGGAGTAATCAGCGTTGCATATGTTTAATTGACCTTGTATCTGGAAATACTAACTGTGGTTTTCTTTAATAAACAGATCACCACTCGGATTTTGCTTGACCCATAACTTATTGCCCATTTCTGCAACGGCTGATTTGATTTTTTTATTTTTAATTGAATACAAACATTTTACTTCTATCAGGCCATTATCTCCTAGCATACCATCCGCGCTCGCCCCTAGAAACGGGTAATTTTTATAAACAAATAACACACATTCTTTAACAGTAGTGTGTAATTTATCTTCAAATTTTGAAATAACATTTTTTTCGTTTTCGATGCCGTATTGTATTGCTTTTGTTTTCAGATCAGAATTCTTGTAAAACAGTTCTTTTAATAAGTTATGCGGATGTGTAGTATTTCGGCGCGAACAAATTTTTCCGAAGGACGAAGCCGTTAACCGATTTCTTCTGGCTTGATACCAATTTATATTCTCCCTTTGGCCAATTGTTTCTTCCTCTAGTTCATTTATATTTATGTTAGTTAATTCCAACATAATATGATACGATAAGTTTCAAATTCTGCGGGATTTAGATCCGGCTGAGCAGCCTTACCATAATAATCCATATATTCTTGCTGGATATTTCGTGTTTTCGTTTTATTGCTTTTCTTGGTGTACATCTTCTTCTTTAGTCGTCTTGCACAGAATCTACTTGAAAAATACTTATTTTTAGAGATTGAAAGTGCTTGGAAGGATATGCCGGAATTATAAGCCAAGCCGGCTCCAAGACACCGAGTGTTATATACACTTCGTTGCACCAAATTTGTCCTTTTTCCTTCTAAGAATTTTGCTGTAACTGACATGTAGCGCTCAGCGCAGTTAGTTGTTACATTATGACTTAGCTTGACTGCCTTTTTGACAACATTGTCGCATATTTTAATAATTTCACTAAATAGTTTTGCTGATTCCAATAAAGTAACATAATTTTGTTCCGGAGCGTTCTGTTTGCTGCACACTTCTTTCCTACAGTTTTGGTGATTTCCGAAAATGTGATATACAGAATTTTTTTTTAAGTCCAACTTCAAATTAATCAAATCAGGTGTACGTGCAATTATTGTTTGTACCAGTGAACTGAAGTTTGAAATTTTTGACTTAATTACGTTTCTGGCTGTACAATCGTAATGTGTGCTTGTTTTTTGTCCTATTATATACACACCAAATCAGATAAAGAAGAATAACTACAGCCGCAAGAACGTTTTGCTTACCCCCCCCCAACAATAACAGTCATGTACGGAATTCCTTGTTCCACACGACCTTCTTCTGTAGCTAATCTTTTTTCATCCATGGCATTTTCATGCATCTGATTAGACAGAAGTTTCTCCCATCTACCATGCAGGTTTTCCTCTTCTTTTTTATACGTTTTCTTTTGACATTGTTGAGATATCCAATGCCGAAAATATCTCTCCGGCGTGTAAAAAAAAAACCGCCACCAACAGCTGCGATACCCCAAACGAAGGACTGATTAACATCACTATTAAAATTGTTACTTTTAATTCCATTTCATTATTACACACTTTGCTGCAAAGCGGTAATGAAAATGTGAATTTAAACCCATTTGGGTTTCTTTCAACCAATTCATTTTTCCCAAAGTACACGAAGAATCATGGAGTGCCAGTCGATTTATAAAATAACTGACGTTGTTGACAGGTTTGTGTAGCCTCAGGTTCTATGCATAAGTCAGGGAGATTTTCTTCGGGCACACTGTAAAACCGTAAAATATATTGATAGTGTTGCGCAAATATCATTTTAAGACACATCAAAGTCCATCTATATCTTGAGATATGAAACAATCACTGAAGTAAAATTATTATTTTTATGTTTAGCATAAATAGCCTATACAGGGTGTCCCAGAATTACCACTAAAGCTTCAGGTAGCCGTGTTCTCCTATGCTTTCTGCACAAAAAACCAAACAACAAAATTTGTCTCCGAAGCGTAGTTTTCTGACTCGGACCTGTTAAAGATATCACCTTTAACATCGTATATTTAGTTTATAGCCACAAATATTTAAATAAGTTAATTAATTTATCAATTTAATAAGTCTATTACTACCTAAAATCACCATAAAATCATGATTTAAAGCATTAGTCAATTTGTTGAAAGAACTGATAGAAGCAAAAAACATTCAAGAAACTAAAGCTGACAACCATGTTAATTTAAACAAGTTAAGGCATCGTGATTTTGAAAATGTTTTTATTTCGAATTTCCAAATTTTGTAACAGTGACAGTTATTATTTTGTCTACTTAAGCTATTTGTGTTTGGATTCTATAATTTACTTTACGTTACTATGGATTATACTGCAAGTGAATATGCAGGAATGATTTTGGTTCTTGGCGAATGCGATGGTAATTACAACGAAGCTTCAAGGGTCTATTGTTATGTACTTTTAAAATTTGCCGCTTTCTATGAATTAATTCCGTAATTTGTTTGCCGCTTCGTAAGAATTAATAACGTTATTTTAATTGAAGTCTTATTTTGGGTTACCGTTTCGCTATTTTGTTGTGTCTTTCTAAGTTTGACATATGTTCACAGTTTCTTTTGTGTCAAAATTGCCGACTCTTGTTTTCTCGGGCTTGACCTCGGAAGCGGAAGTTTTGCGTCCATTCACAATTTTGTGTTTGTAACCCGTTGATTTAATAATTTTGAATAAAGTAGTCCTGCCCCCCTTGTATGCCAAATTTTCGCGGAAGTCAGCCAAGAGTTTGTCGAGAGTAAAATGTTCATTCTTCAGATGATACTGCCAAATTTGTCGTTGCAAATCTTTTCTAAACGTGTAATTTAAGAAAACGTTCGTCTTAGCGCGTATACTACAAATGGATGATTTCAAAACGTCCTGTCCTTGTGATAAAATGTCCCTTATAGAACGCTCAGACACCTAAAATTATAAGTAATTTGCAATTGCATATTTAAGAAATAATACATGCTTACCCTAAATATATCAATTAATCGATTTATAATCGTAAATCGTGTGAAGTCTGGCCTATCTTTTTTACAGAGGTTGAAAGCTTTCACAATTATTTGTAGTTTAGTCACTTTGTTACTAACTTTCACCATTCCGACAATTAAGTAGGTATATTATGTGTTTTATTATTTCTAAACTTACTAGATTATTTTAGAAAGGTATGGGACTCTAGAGCTGGCAACTGGGCAATTTCATTTTGACATTGCTAAATCAATCAAACAATATTTAAGAAATGCAACTTAAGAAAAAAAAACAACATGCTGGATGGCAAATCAATCCTGAATAGATTATAGGTTACTTTAAACAACTTTTTTATTCGATATCTATGAATTATGAGATCTGTTAGACTCTAACCATTTTACAAGTACGTTTCCACCTTCTTTCTTGAGAACCTTTTCCACTAGATGAACATTTGGGTATTTCACTTTTTGAAGTTCCTGTTCATAGAATCCTCTTTTTATTTCCTTGTTTGTGTCATCTTCTAAAATACACGTTGTCGGATTAGTGAGTTTAACCTTGGCAATTGTGAAAATTTCGGTGCTCCAGTTCGGAGTGTAACCTTTGTCGAATGCTTCCCGATGGTTACTTATTCTCACATAATCATTAATTTTAAATTTCTGCTTTTTCGGATCAATCGTTTTTACGTAATTTTATGCATTTCTTAAAACGATTTCGGATAATACATCCAACCATTTGTATGTACCTTGGATGCTAAATTCCTTCCACATAATATTTCTGAGCGTGCGGTTAACTCTTTCCACTATACTGCTTTTCATGTTGGAGTGGGTGCTGTAGTGGTTAATTTTAAATTTGTTCATTCAATTTGCGAATTCTTTATTATAAAATTCCTTTCCCATATCTGTTTGTAAATTTTTTGAAGTTTGCTTAAGTGAAACTAAACGTTTTCTCATTACGTTGGTCACATCTGCACCCGTTTTTTGCTTTACCGGATATGCCCATACATATTTGGAGAATATGGAGAGTATTGTTTACCACTAATATGCATCTAAACCCTTTATTAAATTTAGCATACGGTATCAACGCCACTAGATCAGCTTGAAACAAGTCGTTTAAACCTTTCATCACTACGCGCTATCGTTTATAATTTCTTTTCGCCTGTTTATGTAATTCGCTCACTGCATCACCTTTCACACTTTTACTCATTTTCTATTAATTAGAGGAATTTTTAAAAGAACTTCAAATACCATGAGCACACCTGTGTTTAATGTCCAACCGATCAATGATGATTTATCAATAACATTATAAATTTTTAAAATAATTCGAAAATATCTTTATTTTGGAAAACACAATAATAGTGCGTCTTGGGTTGACAGTATTCAGTTAGTAATGTTTTAAACATATCTTGAAAATTAGATTCGGTGAGAAAGACGGTAATGTGAATAAGATTGTCAACTTTAGAGACTCTAATATTTTTTGGAATAGTAGCTTTGAGGAATTCGATTTGGTTTTTACGTTGTTGCAATGGCTTTTCTGATATATCCATAACAGGAGTGGATGATAGTTGTGTATGTACTGTTGTTACGAGGGACTCGTCATCTTTTAGGTAGTTAGATAAGTTACCGTCGTTAGGCAAACGTCATTAAATATCGTTTCAGAAGGTGATATACATAGGTACCTATCGACTTCTTTCCGTGTGGTTCGTTTAACTTAATGTCGGAGAGGATTTTATTTTTATTCTTTTCAGGTATTGCTGATGGTAGTATAAATTCAGGTATGGTAAATTCGTCTAGATCAGGTGTATAAGGTCGTTGCGCTATAACAGTTGCTTGGTGATTGAAATTTAGTTCAGGTGTGTTTAGACGTTCGAAATCGATGGGGTGTATTTGAAGACGGCTAAGTGCATCAGCGACTTTATTCAGTTTTCCGGGGAGATATTTAATTTCAAAATTGTATTCTTGGAGCTTTATGCTCCATCTGGTTAGTTTTGAATTAAGTTCTCGAATTTTTTTAACCAAATTAAGAGTATGTGAGCCGTATAGATCGTAAATTTAACTCCATACAGGTAAGGTTTAAAGTGTTTGCAAGCCCATACTATCGCCAGTAGTTCCCTATCGATAGTTGGGTGATTTATTTCGAATTGGTTAAGTGTACGTGAGGCGTAACTTACTGGTTTACCAGCTTGTGAAAGAACTGCACCAACGGCATATTTGCTTACATCGGTTGTTAATTCGAAAGGTTTATCGAAATCTGGCTATTTCAAAATGGGGTCATTCGTTAGGATTGATTTTTGATAGTTAAAATTTTTGATTTGTTAATCTACTCTTGTTCTAATTGTGTGTTCGTTCTAATTAAATTAGAATGGTGCGACGTTACAAAAGGAAGTCGGATCGGCAACAATGGACCGAAGAACAAATGCAAGAAGCGGTAAGTACAAGAAGTTGTAAGTGACTCGACGGGATACAAAAAAGCGGCTGGTCAATTTAATGATCCTCAAACGACTTTTAGAGCGGCACTTAAAAAAAAATTCGAAATAATCCAGGATACAGAGTTAAGAAAACGTTGGGAAAATACCGATGTGTTTTTTCGGACGAGCAAGAGGCCGAATTAGTTGACTACTTAACTAAACTAGAGGCTTAACTATTTGGCCTTACAATGAATGAGTTGCGAGAGCTTGCTTTTGCTTTGGCCGATCGCAATAACTTTAATCATCCATTTAAGGATGGAAAAACAGGATTAGAGTGGGCAAGAGGCTTTATGGATAGACACCCGAATCTAAGCCTACGAAAGCCGGAAGCAACATCGGCAGCTCGAGCTATGGGGTTTAATAGAGACGCAGTCAAACAATTTTTCGAGCTGCTCTCGAAAGTTGTGGACACTCATCAGCTGACAGGGCATAAGATATTTAATTGCGATGAGGCGGGTCTAACAGTAAACCCAAAAGGTCACTTAAAAATAATTTCCAAAAAAGGACGTCGTCAGGTGGGAACCCTAACATCAGCTGAAAGAGGTAATACTGTCACTACTGAAATTTGCTTCTCCGCTTCTGGTACGTACGTCCCGCCCATGTTGATATTCCCAAGGAAACGTATGCAAAAAGAATTTCAAACTGGACTTCCTCCTGGCGTTTCTTCAGAAGTCTTCGAAACAGGGTGGATGACCAAGGAACTTTTCCTAGTTTGGTTTCAAAAATGCATTACGGTCACAGGATCTACAAAAGAAAAACCGTGTCTACTCATTTTGGATGGGCATTCGACTCACACGAAAAGCTTGGAGTTGATTGATTTAGCACGGGACAATGGGGTGATGTTATTGTGCCTTTCACCTCATTGTTCTCAAAGGCTCCAACGACTTGACGTGGCCTTTATGAGACCATTAAGTAAATATTACGAGGATGAAATACGAAAATGGCTCAGAGTTAACCCTGAAAAGGTCGTTACCTTATTTCAAATTGCGTCGTTGTTTCGTCCAGCTTTTATACATGCGGCAACTATGACTACAGCTATGAATGGATTCCGAAAGACTGGAATCTGGAGTGTTGATATGAACGTTTATACAGATGTAGACTTCTTGCCTTCTGCAACAACCGATATTGAGCTCCCTTTCGCCAATATAAATGAAGCACAAACTCCCACCCCATCAACTTCGAAGCCGCCTTCTACCTCATCAACTTCGAAGCAGCTTTCCACCCAATCAATGTCGAATCAGGAGTCAGATTCCATTAGTTTTAAGTGCGTCAGTCCAGAAATAATTTTTCCTATCCCAAAAGTTTCCCAAAATAATAAAAGGGTTTCAAGAAAACGGGGCAAAACGATTATCTTGACATCATCGCCATACAAGGAAGAACTGAAGAGTGCTGAAAAACAAAAACAAGAAAAAGCAGCTAAAACAGTAAAAAGAAGCATCGTTTCAAAGAAAATAATCCCTACCAATGCTTCCAAGAAACAAAAACTACCTTCTGATGACAGAGGAAAAGAGAACGAAGAAGATGAGTGCTTGTACTGTCATAACTTATCTGAAGAGGGATGGATTCGATGCTCTTCATACCTGAAATGGGCACACAACTCTTGTGCTGGAGTTGATGAAGACGACGAGGATGCCGCTCACGTATGTTCTATATGTGAACAGTTTTAAATATTTACCTATATGTATATAATATACCTACATAGTATATATCTTGTAGGTATTACATAAATAATAAACAAAAACATTCCTTACCTGACTTGTTTTTTAAACAGTGGTATCCCGTTTTGCCCCATGAGTGGCCGCGTAGTGTAACATAAAGGCGCTGGTGACGCTCGAATTCAGGATTGGTACCCGTCTCCCACCTTGTTTCTATCATCAGTAGGTCTCCCCGCCAACATAAAAATTATTAGCAACATTTTAGAATGGGAATGGAAGGTATAAAGGCGAGCCTCAGCTCCAAAACCAGTAACTTGCGTCCGAGCCAGTCAAGGAAAAACTTCAACCGAGATCCAGTCAAGAAAGAACTTCAACCGAGATCCAGTCAGACGCCGTTTAAATTACCTGTTACCAAAAATCCAATTCCGTTAGAATACCTGTGTCAGTCAAAGTAAAGATTTTTTTTAATCCCAGTCAACTACAGTTTGTTTGCAAAGTCAAGCCCGCCCGTGTAACATTCGTTCGCTCAGTTGTTTAGGGGTCGTTTTGCCCTTTTCTAATTCGAGCTACGAATTGTTGTCAGCGAAGTGTGGGAATATATACCTAGCATAAATCACTTGGGTTGTTTCCCTGTGAACTTACGCTGTACATAGGACCAGTCGAAAAGTTTGGTTTGAAATAGGAATTTGGGTCATTCTCACTATTCGTATTACTTACTTATACTTCAGAGAAGATTATTAAAGGTATAATTCGTTTTCTCAGTAGCTTAGGGGTTGTTTTCCCCTTTTCAACGGAGCTAGCGTATTTATACGTAGGGTTTTGTAGCCTTAAGCTTTAAAAGAATCCTTTTAATATCCGATTCAACCCTATCAACAATCCTACGTTAAATTCCATATTTTCCTCAACCATTACAGTGGTATGAAGATTAACTAAGGGAGTGTACGAGCTAAAATACGCTTGCTAAATTGTACTCATCTGTTGGTCCCAGTCAAATTTCACGCAAGTGGACATACCAGAAACTTCCAGGTTATAATTTCGTAAGTTGATTTCATTCACTCCGAAACACCGAGATCCTGGACGTGGCCCGCCGATAGCACGAGAGTGCAGCCCGCTTGGAAAAGCAACAATTGCCCGCACATGTAAATTTCGATTACACGAAATCCGCTAATTAGTTTATTACAGGAACACCGGGTGTGCAAAACTAACCTAATTGATTTCCACGTGCTGTCGTAAAATTTGTATTCCCTAGATTTTGGTTGCATGCAATTTGGGTTGCATACCACGCGGGGCCCATAAACTCCGTTATTTGATTATTTAATGTAATTGTACTAATATAATTCCTGTATTAAGTGCTTTCGACCCTGTTAATATTTATATTATTTTCATCCTGTTGTATAGGTAAATAAGGTATTAAGTTTGGTAAGAAAATTATGTTAAACTTGAAGATTCATTTTATTTAATTGTAAATAATCAATATTAATTACTTTCAGTAATAAATAACTACATTCTATACTGTGTGTGTATATCTGCATGTAATTAACTAATGCAAATATAAATAATAAAGTATTTAATCCACTACCGCTATATAGCTTCTTTAGCCTTAAACAAGAGCACTGGACCTGAGCTACCCAAAGCATTCCAACCCCTGAGGCGAAAAGGGTTGGACCGTTACACGCAAAAGTACCAGTTGAGGGAGAACCTGAACCGAAAAGGAAAGGACGCTGTGTGGACGTTCAAAAAATGTAAATACAACAATTAGATGCGATATGTGTAAAGCTTTTGTTTGCAAGAAACATGCTAATACAACAATTTCGTTCCAGAAATGTGCTAAAGAACCTGAAAACGAAATAGCAAGTGATTAAGTGGTTACTTCTTCGTTTCATAAGTAAGATTTTTTTATTTTTTAATTTATGTGATATTTAATATTTGTTGCTATAAAAATTTTAGTTTTAGTCTTTATAACTGTCAGTTAAGTGTGTATTCTTATTTAAAACCATAAAATACATTCAAATAAATTTTCTTTAAAAAAAATGCAAACTACGCGTGCACTCTGTGCGCCACGCGCCCGCTCGTGTTTTGACTTAAGGCGCGCGCGCTCGAGGGTTAAAAGACAAATCGGCAGATGCAGTAATACTGAAATTACAATCACTATTCTCAAAATTTGGGTGCCCAGATGAAGTTGTGTGTAATAATATTCTACGTGATAGTTTTACTGTCAAACAGTTTGCAAGGGAGTGGAACTTCACAATAGTTGCTAGAAGTCCTAATTATCCACGTTGCCTCATATCAAAGAGATTGGCCTAGGAGGTTTGTGAAAGCACAAATAATCAATAGAAAACGTTTTAGCATCAATGGTTGGTACACTATTCTTTGATTCATATTGTATAAGGAACAAAGGTAGTTCAAATGACTATTCTAAAATTATCTACCCTGATAGAATATTTTGACAGACCTCAGAACTGTTCTAAATAAGCGAGTGTTGTTAAAAAAGTAGTCGTGTAACAGTAATAAGGTTTTTTACTATAACTTTTTTCTACAATAAAGGTGAGTGGTATCGCATATTAATTTTAAAAATATTACATTTTCATATCTTAGAATTGTTTACTGCTTGAAAGGAATACTATAAGACAGCAGATATTAAAGAACAAATGTTTACTACAGGAAAACCTGTGCGTATTAACATGGATACCATATCTGATATGCATGAAGATGTCAAACCTGATGTTACTTCGCTATCAAATTTTACCAATTCTACATCCAATATCTGGCATCAAACCAAAATCAACGAAGAATTATCACGGAATGAGTTAGAAAAGAACGGTAAATTTGTATTCTTCACCTACAATCAAGCACCAGCACGTAAATAATAATAAAACAAGGTTTTCCTTCAAAAAACAATTATAAGGTAGTTACCGAGCTGAAGTTACATACGTATTGCGACACGTACCTGACAGATGCATACTCTGAGACATAAGTATTTTTATATTTTCTAAAATTATCATTTTTAAGCCTTACTTGCATATTTTAAGGCCAGTGGAGCGAAGATTAAGCAATTATAAAGTGGTTACGTGCGTCCACCATCAGCGATGGCTTCCATACGCCTCCAGATGGCAAAATAAATACTAGGAAAAAGCAGAAAAAAACATTTTTTCGAGTTATGCAGTTTCTCGTCTCTAGCTATCCACCCTTTAGAGAAGACTTTCTTTAATAGCTTGTAGCAAGCCGTTTCTTCAAAAAGTATTGGAAGTCTCCCTGCAGCGTATTTTTAAATAAATTGTACATTTCGAAAGTAAACACACAAACAAGGTGCCATCTGCTTAGCAGCGGGGTTAGTTTTTGCCAAGAGGAGTGCAACAGCTAGATTTCGTAGTTGTCCCCAGTCATCTAACTAGACTACTGCCCAAGAGCCCTACGGTATCCGTGTAAGTCATGTGCAGAGTAACTTTACAACAATGTAACTTTATTTGATCAAACATGTAAAAAAAAATAAATTATAATGTGACTGCCACCCACGTAAAGTAAGGGACGGATTGCCAGTGCTTGTTAACTGCACTTCAAAGATTAAAGTAAAGTATAAGTAATTGAATAGTTAAGATATGAACCTGTAGGAAAGGAGATCTACAAAAAAATATGAAAATTTAGACCATGATTAGACAAAGACTAAACTACAGGCACAAGTATTGAAAGTAGACGAAGCGAGAGGCGTGAGTAACTACTATGGCAATGGGATAAGTGTATGTGGGTGTGTTCAATGAAGTAGATTTAGATAACCATTTCATTTTGAAAATATTCTGTTGTACTCCAACGTATATAAACCCGATAGGATGCTACCTATATATAGTTTGGTGCAGCGAATCCCGTTATTAGGAAATAAATGGGAATTTAAAAGACTTGCACCTGGCGATAGTAATCACGATATTTAAAGACCCTTGTATTATTTCTACAATTCGCCTAAAGCCCGTGTATATATTTCCATATACTTCTGGTTTTCACGCAACAAGCAGTTGAATATAAATGAATCTTCTTTGATGCTACCTAACTGAATATCACGATCTAGATACTAGTTTATGTTAATCTATTGGTAGCAGCTAGAACATTCAACCCACTCGTATCCACCGCGTAAAAGACATCTGTCTGCAACATATTCAACAAATTTCAGATATTTCCTAAATGTGTTAGGGTTAAATGGTTTCAGTGAGTAATCTTATTTACTTGCTTAATCTTCTCCTCTATTTACCCTCTAGGGTGTTGAGTTTATGTTTCTACGCACTATGGAACTTGATCCATTGTTTTCCGTTTGCTGCCCTCACCTTCGGCTGCACCCAGGGCTTTTCTATCACTTGTAAAACTTCGGTGATTGTGGCATTCCATTGCTTCCTTAATCTTCCTCTTGACCTCTTTCCGCTTGCTCTTGTCTCCCATATTTGTCGTGTTTGTCTTTCGTCGCCCATTCTCTCTGTCTCTCATTAATCACCCACATCACGCTGCAATATGTTATTATTAGAATATATTACTATTTTAAAGATTGTCAACTTTGTTCTTTTGGATATTTCCTTCTGGGTTACGAATATGTATCTAATTGCGCTGTACATTCTAGCGTCTACTGTAAGCCTGTTGTGTCGTTGTCCATTACTAATCCGAAATATCTGAACTCCTGTAGCTGCTCAAATTTAACTCCTTCCAGTAGTACATTTACATTTTTTCAGCTTTTGTTGATATCACCATTACGTTAATTTTTTTTTTATAAATCTTTAAGTGTCCTTTAACTAGTGCCGCTTGCCTTCTTTTCAGATTTTCTTCTAAAGCCTATTATAATATTTCTATGTCATCGGCAAAAGCACTCACTAATTTTGATTTGCTTCATGTTTCTGTACCCTACACAAGGTCCTCCTCCTTCTTTTTTTACATTCTTAATTGCGTATTGCCTTAAACTCTTCCAATTACAAATTATGAGCTTTGGTAATTTTTGGTATTTGCATACATTGATTTTGATATTACCCCTAGCAAGTCCTGTCCCATTATCTTGCAGACTCTTCCACAGTTCCATTTTGTCTATATCGTGTCGAATGCTTTTTCTAGGTCTAAGAAACACTCATATCCATCTCTATTGTAGTATACCAACTTTTCTATTATCTGCCCAATTATAAATACATTGTCTTTGTGTTACATCGTGGTCTGAACCCGTTTTGCCCTTCCAGTTTCTTTTCTATGTTTTTTCTTAACTTCCCCCTAATATCCTCTTGTATAACTTTCCGGGGACGCCGAGTAATGATATGCGCATATAATTTTGACATCCGCTGTTCTCGCCCTTCTAGTGAATTAGTACAATCACTGCTACTTCCCAATCTTTGAGTATTCGCTTTTGTGACAAGGCCTTTCTGCCTATTTTCCTCATGTTCTTTATCTCTTCCGGTGTAATTTCGTCGTGTTGTGGATTTTTCTAGCTTTATTTTAGTTTATCACTTCTTTCGTCTCTTCTTCTTTAAATTCTTCTTTTGTGTGCTTTTCTTAGTTATTTTTGCACTCTTCTCCCTTTCTCGTCACTTTTGGTCTCTTTCCTATTTTCTGTTTTGTTCGTTTCTAGCAATTCTTCAAAGTGTTCTTTCCATCGATTTATTATTTCCTCGTCTCACAGAAGTATCTAAAATTGCTTAGGACCCTACAGAATAACTTTCGAATATCCTCACCAGTCCTTTCCATTCTATTGCCAAATTCCTCCCATGGTCCGTTTTTGCGTTTCGTACCACTTTTTTAACTACCCCTGGATTTTTTCTTGTATGTTAGATAAGCTCCGTTGGTCCTCATCTGTAGATATTTCATCCACAACTTCTTTTTCTTTGCCACTTCTTCTCTTACCTCTTGACACCACCATTTTGTTTGCTTTCTATCAACTTTTTGAATTGCCATGCCACAGGTTTCCCTTGCCGCCGTTTTAATTATTTCCTTAAAAGTTTCCCATATCTACTCAACAGCTGTGTTTTCCTCATTTACTTTGTTTCTGTTATCGCTAAAATGTGTAGATTTGCTTTATCCATTTACTGTATATCTCTTTCCCCTACTCATTATTCCTCTTAAATCCATGTTGTTATCCTACATACATTATATAGTTTTCGAGATTTTTCCACTTTATTACTTATTTTAATCTCTTTAACCTTATTCTTTGCCTGGTTCGTCCTCCTTCTGTCTTCGTTCTTTGTGCTTTTTGGTTTTTTGATTGTTGTTGAAATGTTTGTTTCTTCGATTCTCTCGCCAAATTTTCGGTGTTCTTACTCCAGAGCCATGTTTCACCATATGCTATTACTTTCTTATAGCTTACTGTAACTCGTTTTCCGTTTTTTCTCTCTATTTTGGCTAGGTCCCTCATTCTTTTCTGAATCTTTCTCTCTTCCTTCGTTCGGTAGTTATCTATGTGTAACGTTTCCACTTTAAATTCTCTTATTCTCCATCACCTTCATTTTGTCTTTCTATCTATTAAATTTAGCCACCGCTATACATTTTTCATCTCCTTTCTTGATCCTGTTTGTAGAATTTATCTGAACTTTTACCGCCAATTCTTGTTCCATGAACATTTTCACGTCTTCTTGTATGTTTCTTCCCCCTTTAAAAGCGGTCCCTTTTTTTTTACTATATTATTTTTCCTCTCATTCTTTTCAAGCTTCTCCACTTTTCTTCTAGTATTTCTATATACATATTTTCTAATTACTCATTCTCTATATACCTCCATCATCTCCCATACCTCAACATATTACGGTTGCTCCAAAACCGCAATTTGCAGATATTTTCTAAATTCGTTAGGGTTAAATGGTTTCAGTGAATAATCGCGATTTATTAAATGAAGCAATTGTAACTGTCAATAATGTACTTTCTTGGCTTTTCTTCTTCGTTTCTGTCATCGCTAAACCTGCAGACGGTCATGTTTTTTAATTTAATTTGTTTTTCTTCGTCTTCTGATTATAGACCAATGGCCTGTTAATGACCTAGAATGGGGTAGGTAATTAGTTTTTGCTCTTTGTAATATTTGTTTCGTTACCTGGAAGCATATGGAAGCCATCAATGATGGCGGACTCACTTAACCACTTTATAATTGCATGATCTTGAAAGGCTTAAAATCGATAAATTTAGAAAATTTAAAAATACAATTCTTAGACACGTATCCAAATACGTATGTAACTTCAACCCGGTAAAAAGTTTCGGTATTTTTACAATGTGTGCCAATGCAATTTGAACACTACCATTAAAATTGACCAAATATTAGTAGTTTAATGATGTGAGGTTGAACTTAAATATTTCTTAATTGATTTTATTTATAACCGAAACATTGGGCGTAAATTGAAAATGACCTTATGCTAGTTTAGTTACTTACATATCTTTTTTTTTTATTTTCTCACTCATTCATACTACCGTCCCCCGCCCCCCCGGAACCGCTTTCGCATTACTTCAGGGGGGTGCGGGCGTCCCTTACATACTAAACATTCATGCAACATGCACCCTAAACTTAACTAAGCAAATGCGGTCGCCCCAGTCGGGATTCGATTGCCTCAACGGAGCGACCGCATTTGCTGTGACCTCGAGTGGCCAATGCGTTCTCGCACTAGACCACCGAGGTCCCTTTAGTTACATATCTAATATTTAGTAACTCACATGTACATGTACATATGTTACAGTAAAACGGGAAGAGATTCAAACGTCGGAATTGCCTTCAGAAGCGTCCGATTTAAAACGTGATTTTAAATACGATAATGATTGGTCGATTAAACTAGAATCATTACATGAAGAAATAAATATAAAAACTGAAACCTGTTGTAACAATGAAGATCAAGTAACAATAGAGCCTCCATTGAAATGCATCGAGCATCAAAGTGTTAAAACTAATATTGGAGAAAAGTTATATAAATTCAATGTATGTGACCATGGAAGTGCACGGAAGCCAAACTTGCAAGCACATATGAACACTCACACAGGAGAGAAACCATTCAACTGTAATGTATGTAACTATGAAAGTGCACAGAAGGGTCACTTGCGAACACATATGAGAACTCATACGGGAGAGAAGCCCTTCAAGTGCAATATATGTAAGTATGAAAGTGCAGACAAGAGTAGCTTGCAAAGGCATATGAGCATTCACACAGGAGAGAAACCCTTCAAGTGTAATACATGTAACTATGAAAGTGCGCACTTGAGTAGCTTACAAAGCCATATGCGCACTCACACAGGAGAGAAACCCTACAAGTGTAATATATGTAACTATGAAAGTGCAAAGAAGAGTAACTTGCAAGCACATATGAACACTCACACAGGAGAGAAACCATTCAAGTGTAATGTATGTAACTATGAAAGTGCACAGAAGGGTCACTTGCGAACACATATGAGAACTCATACGGGAGAGAAACCCTTCAAGTGCAATATATGTAAGTATGAAAGTGCAGACAAGAGTAGCTTGCAAAGGCATATGAGCATTCACACAGGAGAGAAACTCTTCAAGTATAATACATGTAACTATAAAAGTGCGCACTTGAGTAGCTTACAAAACCATATGCGCACTCACACAGGAGGGAAACCCTACAAGTGTAATGTATGTAACTATGAAAGTGCACAGAAGGGTCACTTGCGAACACATATGAGAACTCATACGGGAGAGAAACCCTTCAAGTGCAATATATGTAAGTATGAAAGTGCTGACAAGAGTAGCTTGCAAAGGCATATGAGCATTCACACAGGAGAGAAACCCTTCAAGTGTAATACATGTAAGTATGAAAGTGCTGACAAGCGTAACTTGCAAAGGCATATGAGCACTCACACAGGAAAGAAACCCTTCAAGTGTAATATATGTAACTATGAAACTGCACACAAGAGTAGCTTACAAAACCATATGTGCACTCACACAGGAGAGAAACCCTTTAGGTGTAATATATGTAACTATGAAAGTGCACACAAGAGTAGCTTACAAAACCATATGCGCACTCACACAGGAGAGAAACCCTTTAAGTGTAATATATGTAACTATGAAAGTGCACAGAAGAGTACCTTGCAAAAGCATATGAGCACGCATACAGGAGAAAAACCCTTCAAGTGCAATATATGTAACTATGAAAGTGCATTGAAGGATAACTTGCGAAGACATATCAGTACTCATACAAGAGAGGAAGAAACCGTTTGAATGCAAAACTTCTTTATCAAAATCTTCCACCGCAGTTTGAAAACTCAGGTCAAGTAAGAAAAATGCATTTTAATAAAATTATAAACAAATTATATTTGAACTATCTGTTCTTGCTGAATAGCGATCCGGTCGCTACTACTGAACAACGAATTTCATCTGAACAATGTTTGCTTTAGGAGGACTGTACAAAATGACTTTACATCCAAAAGCATATGTCTACACCATAGCCGGACTTGCCTCTAATCAGGTGGAAGGTATTTACAATCTAAGTATGTTAAGAATACATGACCACCATTGTATGAACTACCGCAGTCCTTTGGAAAGTGGGGAAAATTGGAGAAACATTCCGGACAACCCAGCCTCGGTGGAACTAGCCCCAATACTGCCATTCTTGTGTGAGCCAACTACCAAATAACATGGGAAAAACGCTTTTTTGAAAGATTCCTGGTTATGTAAAACCAATTGACTGTAGTTTGTATAGTCTGTAATAAATGTATGGAACTTTTATGGTATTTCATTTGTGAATTCGGCTCAGCTACTTTAGGATCGAATCTGCGACTGTCAGTGGGTTACAAAAATAAACAAGTCTATGTAACATTACGTAATAGAACTGCGGGAAGCAGCAGAGCCATTATGTCAGTACCAAAGTGTCATCTTCCAACAACCCAGGTAAAATGCTAGTCGCAATGCAAGTAACGTGGTCCAGTTAAATGTTCATGGAAGAAGTGTGGTCCAAAAATATGGTTACCTACTATGCCACACCAAAGATTTACAAGAAAAACTCTGAAAACGAGAACTACATATTCAAATGGGATTCTCTTGGTGGTGGGCATTATGTGTATTCACTGCACCAATGTTTAAGAATTTTGCCTCATTGCTAAGCCATACATAATTTAAAAAGGATCCAAAAGAAGTTGAAAGAAATTACAAAATTTAAATTTTTTTCTGAGGATCATTTGGCTGCAGTATGATAGGGATGTTAGAGCTTATGTCGTTCTGAATGGCGAAAGGCTTGGATGTGCAGTGGTCTAAGTGGGCCGTTAAAGTATTTAGGGGGACCGTAATCCGATTACGATCTCGTTCTACTGAAGTACAGAGGCGTAGGTACTACTTTTGCACTATTTAAATTTTACGTACATTGTTTAATCATCGTGAATAAAACTTTAGTTTTTTTGCATTTTGCTTTATTTACGTTTACGATATTCCGATTAAAGAGAAATTTAAACAAATATTCTTTAATAGAAGAAAATATACAGGATATGGGAATGAACTGCGAACATGAATAAATCATTGCGAATTTGAGATTGCCCAAAAATTTTTATCACAGATTAGGTTGTACTGTATTATTCTGTAATATGGCATGTCGAGTTCGTAGTAAAGATACTCTCACTGTATAAGCATTATACAAAGTGATTTTTTAAAAAGTCAATTGCAGTAGCTTGAGGATTGTCCCGTCTATATTAAGCTTTAGAATCTGACAATATGGAAATTGTAACAGAAAGAAAGAAATCTTGACGAAAAACCTGTAATTTACTTACCTTAATAAATTACAAATCAGTTGCAACTAAATAGTTGTTCATTTTCACATTTTGTTAGGCCAAAATTTTTAACTACCTGAACTGTCACACAGTTTGACATACAGGTAAATGTCATTCAAAGCTCATTACAGCTGACTGCAGACGGAATAGCTTTTTTTCTAGGCTTGCTGCAATTGACTTTTTAAAAAATCACTTTGTATGATCGAACTTTCAAATCGCAAAAATCGGTATTCAATGCACTTTTAACGAATTTGTTTACATATAGATTTCTACAAAAGAATTTCTCATTAGCAAAGGGGTGGCTTCCCACTTAGTGACTTCCCATTTCGTGACACTTGGAATATTTACCTGTTTTGTTCCCACTTGGTGACACGGTCAAAACAGAAAATATGAATAGGTAGTTTCTAATTATGTCTTTATCGTTATCGGTTTTCCTTATCGGTGTTAGTCTTTTAAATGAATAAAAGCATCGATTTCTGTTGCCAATTGTTTTTCAAAATACGTTAAACTATTTCTTATGACGTATTTAGAGTTTTAACGGCTTAGGTGAACGATAAGAAAAGTAGAAAGTGATTATGTTTTCAAAATTTGAATGTTTCGTAGAACTTATATTCTTAGTTTTAACTTTAAGATTATTAATAATAGCTATTTTGTTGTTATCATCGTTAAGGTTAACTTAGCTTAGGATTTAAACAATGCAGCACGTTTATTTCAAGGGGTAAGTAGTAATTACCAGTATATAAGAAGGAAGGGTGGCTTTTAAAAATTTAGTTTGTCGTTTATTTTCACCGAAGATAAGTTTACAAATATTAAGTGCAATGGATCGAGTTGAATTTGTTGAGAGTTCCAAAAGTCGTCCAATGGCGCTGCATTTGGGGTACAAATATCATCTTAAGAGAACAAACAAAAATAATACATTATATTGGATGTGCGGTGATCGAAAGTGTTCTGGTAGTTTGACAACAAATGATGGTGGTGAAGTTCTGAATGAAAATCTCACACATTCTTGTGTACCTTGTTGGATTTATTATGTTTTAGTTAAACTTTGTTTTATTATACACTTTTACATGAAAAGGTGAAATGAATGAATAATAAACATGGACGCTTACACTGCTATTCTACGTGCCTTACGAAGATCTATTGCGCAGTCCATTTTGGTCATATCAAAAAAAAATACTGCAGCTAGTTACAAATAACATATACAGACAGATTCAAATATAACATTCCAACACTCCCACTTATTTGGATCTTAATACACCAATTTTGCTACATAAAAACTGAAACTGCTGTGTCGGTATAGGTTTTGTAAATATATCAGCTAACTGGCTTTTTGACTCAACATATTTTACTGAGATATCACCTCGTTGATTGACCTCCCGAACAAAATGAAAACGGACATCAATATGTTTGGTTTTCTTATGGTACTCATTATTACATGCCAGTTTAATGGCAGACTGATTATCAACATACATAGGTACTGTTTTAACAACAAATCCTAATTCACTGAAAAAATTTCGCAGCCAAATCGCTTCTTTTGTTCCATGAGCCAGGGCAACGTATTCGGCCTCCGTTGTCGAAAGTGCAACTACGGGTTGTCTCTGACTGGACCAAGAAATTGCACCCTTGTTCATTAGAAATACGTATCCACTCGTAGATTTACGAGTATCACTGCAGCCAGCATAATCTGCATCTGTAAAACCACTTAGCCCTAAAGAACTCCCACTATAACCGTAAACAATACCGTAATCTAAAGTCCCTTTTACATAGCGGAGTATACGTTTCACTGCTTGCCACTGCTCGACACCATAATTTGTCAAAAAATGACTGGCTTTATTCACTGAAAATTCAATGTCAGGTCGACTTAGTCTTGCTGCAAAAAGAAGAGCACCAACTGCTTCACGGTACGGTATGGCTTCCATCTTTTTTCTGGCGTTATCTTCTCCTGAAATCTCCCCTGTTTTCCATTTTCAGCTGGTGTGCTCACTGAATTAGCATTCTCCATTCCAAATCTCTTGAGTACTTTTTCAAGGTACGCTTTTTGTCCAATTTTGATTGTGCGATTTTTCCGATCACGCTCAATTTCAAGTCCAATAAAGATTTTGGCATCTTCAGTAGTAATTTTGAATTTACATTCGAGGTTGGTTAAAACCTTCAAGATTGCAGTTTTTGATGGCGACATAAGGAGGCCATCATCTACATAAAGGGCCAAATACACTGTTTCACCTTCAATGCAGCCAACAAACACACAATTATCACCATCAGTTGCATTAAAGTTAAAGCATTTCAAAAATTGTACAAATTTTGAGTTGCAACAACGCGGAGATTGTTTAAGGCCGTACAAACTTTTATTTAATTTACAAACTGCATTAGGTTGCCTTTTATCCTCAAAACCGCGGGGCTGTTCCATATATATTTTCTCACGCAATTCCCCATAAAGAATAGTATATTCTTCAACGAGTGTAGAATGACAGCTATTATTCCACGAGGATGAAAATTCTGTCACGGGCCGAAGGCGAGTGACAGAATCATCCGAGTGAATAATAGCTATTCTACATGAGTAGGAGACTATACTTTCTCTACGTACTACAGGTGCAAATGTGTTAAAATAATCAATTCCTTCTCGCTGGGCATATCCCTTTGTAACTAGTCGGGCTTTATGTCGGGTAATATTTCCATCCTTGTCTGTTTTTACATTATAGACCCACTTACAACCAATTGCACGTTGTCCATCAGAAAGTTTTTCAAGGGTCCACGTACGGTTGTCACTTAGTGCAGTTACTTCTTCACCCATTGCTGTTTTCCACTTCACGTCATCTGAAGAATTGACTGCTTCTTCATATGTAGCAGGAACTACATCTGCCATAAACACATAACCATCGTAGCGAACTGGTCTGCGTAACTCCCTTCTATCACGCAGTTCTCTCCCTGGTGGCTCACCTTCAGCTTCTTGATTTGCTTCTTCAGGTTGATTTCGACCTGCATCTTCAAGAGCATTTTCATTCAAGAACGGCTGGACTTCATTTTCTACATTTTCTTCATAGTCATCAACTCCAAAATCCAGTGTAACTGAAACATTTTTATTTAGTTCATTTTGGATCATCTGCAACGCTTCACCATTTTCATTAAAATCCACATTACAACTAATATGTATCTTACGACTCTTAGGGCCCCACAATCGATAATTTTTAGAGTTACCATCGTATCCTGCTAATACCATTTTCGCAATTACGGATGTGCTTCATTTCTGGTTTGTGCTTGAACCATTTCTCGTAAGGCGTTACTCGGTCTGATTGTTTGGAAACTGTTCTATTTAAAATGTAAACAGCTGTATTTACAGCTTCACTCGACAATTCATTTGGCACATTTTTTCCAACAATCATCGTCCTAGCACTCTCAACGATGGTGCGTATTTCACGTTCAGAACGTCCATTCTGTTCATGAACATAAGGTGCCGATAATTCGTGAATAATTCCCTTGTCTTGAATAAACTTTTTAAATTCAAGTGATAAATACTCTAAACCATTATCTGAGCGTAACACTTTTATATTATTGCCAGTTTGTTTTGCTACTAGGGCTTCGAACTGTCTAAATCTTTTAAGAACTTCACTCTTCTGTTTCAAAAAATATACAGTGCGAAAACCAGTACAGTCATCCTTAAATAATACAAAATATTTAGAACCTCTTGGAGACTCGACATTTATAGGACCACATACATCGGAGTGTACCATTTCGCCTGGTTTTTCTGATTTTTCACGTGCACTGTTTGGACGTGACTTTTGTGTTTGTTTGCCATATATGCATGCTTCACAAAAAAAATCCGCTTTGTTTACTATTTTTATATCATTCTGTGCATAGGGGAAGGTAAGGCATAATGACATACAAGGCAAAACGACATACCAGCTGTTACTTCGGCGTGTTTAGTTATTTATGTGTTCTGTGTGTGGCAACACTTCGACTTTGGTGTCACATGTGCTGTCGGCCATCTTAGATTCATAAGAAGTTATGTTAGGAGTGTTTAGGTCAATTTGTTAAAAAAATACATTGAAAGATCAAGGTAAGTTCGTGTTTGTCATTAGAGTTTTTTTACTAATTTGTGCCAGCAAATTTTTCATTGATTGTTTACAACATCTGGTATTGTTTGGCTTTGAATTGTTGTTACATTCGACCACCAGCTTAAATATCCTAACTTATAAATCGACATATTCGTGTTAAGTGCGCATCTGGACAAAACGACATACCTAGTATGTCATTTTGCCTTACGCAAATTTTCTTGTTCCAGATGGTGTCTAATTACAAGAAAAAATCAAATCGACAATCCTGGTCTAGTGAAGATATGCAGAAGGCTATAGAAGCAGTAAGGGAAAGAAGAATGGGTTGGAAAAAAGCTTCTATAGCCTTCAATGTTCCTCAGGCTACATTGAGGAGGCGCGCCCAAGAAAAAAATATTCATGCTCGTGGTGCAACAAAGTGCCTAGGTCGTTTTAAAAAGTCGCTGGGTGATGAGTTGGAAAAAGGATTGGTCAATCACATATTGGACTTAGAATCACGACTTTTTGGTCTAACTACGCGTGACTTAAGGGAACTGGCATACAAACTTGCTGAGCGTAGTGGATGTGATCATCAATTTAATAAAAATAAAAAACTGGCTAGCAGACAATGGGTGCATAGCTTTATTTCTCGGCATCCACAGATATCTTTAAGAATTCCTGAAGCTACATCTGCTGCTAGGGCCCAAGCATTTAATAGACCCCAAGTCCAGAATTATTTCAAGAAGTTGGAAGAAACTATTCAAAATAATAATATACAGCCAACAATGATATTCAATATGGATGAAACTAAACTGACAACTGTACAAAAGACTAAAAATTATTGCTCAAAAGGGCAAAAAGCAGGTGGGCGCTCTTACTAGTGCTGAAAGGGGTGTTCATACCACAGGTGTCGTGTGTGTCAGCAGTGCTGGAACTTTCATTCCACCAGCATTGATTTTCCCGAGGAAAAAATTCAATGAAAATTTGTATGATGGAGCTCCACCAGGTACCCTGCCACTGTATAATGAATCAGCATATATGACTGGAGACCTTTTTTTTAAATGGATTAAACACTTCGTGAAGTTTGTGAGACCTACGGACGACAATAAAGCCTTATTGATCTTAGATGGCCATGCTAGCCACAAGAACCTGGAGTCTCTAGAATTTGCAAAAAAAAAACACGTCATATTATTTTGCCTTCCAGCCCATTGTACCCACCGACTCCAGCCCCTCGACGTCTCATTTTTTGGGCCTCTCTCAAATTATTATGATCAAGAAGTCACAACTTGGCTGAAGGCTCATCCAGGAAGGACAGTGTCAATTTATCAAATAGCATCATTATTTTCAAAAGCCTACAATAAAGCTGCCACTGTTGGTATAGCTCTTAGTGGCTTTAAAGCAACGGGTATTTCTCCCTTGAATCCTAATATCTTCCCAGACCATCTTTATCTTCCTAGCGCTGCTACTGATATTCCTGACAATATTGATGATACAATAAACAAGCAACGATCAGAAAAGGAGGAACAATCTCATATTAACCTAACAAATGTCGATATAGTTGCTTCATCTTCTGGTAACACATCTTCAGAGGCTCAAACCGAAAATGATAAAACTGATGTGTCAGTATTACTGAACCAACTGTCTCCAGTTCCCGTAGCAAGTACATCATCATCTCATCGCCAAAAAAAGGTAACTATCAAAGTATTCTCACCTCAAGTCCCTTTCTGAATGAATTAAAAGAAAAGGAAGCCCAAAAGAAAGAAAAAGGAGTAAAAAAGAGTGCTAGAGCTCGAATTAAGAAACGTATTTATCAAGAATCATCATCAGATGAGGAACCAAGCCAAATACTTGGTGATGATTCTGATAATGAGTCTGATGTTGGATGTCTGTATTGCAACGAATTGTTTAGTCGCTCAAAGTCAAGGGAACCATGGATACAATGCCAGAGTTGTCGCCAATGGGCCCATGCAGAGTGCGCAGGGGCGTGTAAAAATACTAAACGGTACATTTGTGAAGTATGTATTGAATAGTTTTTCACACAGTTTTTCTTTTAAAAATAGCCTACCCAGTAGGGCAAAATGACACATTTGGTAAGTTTTTTTGAATTTATGTTCTTTTATTATAATATCGATTTTTTGTAATTATAACTGTATTAACTTGTTTACCAAATAAA
>JABXWE010102082.1:0-17825 GCA_014611495.1 Limonius californicus
TTGCAAAAAAAAAACACGTCATATTATTTTGCCTTCCAGCCCATTGTACCCACCGACTCCAGCCCCTCGACGTCTCATTTTTTGGGCCTCTCTCAAATTATTATGATCAAGAAGTGACAACTTGGCTGAAGGCTCATCCAGGAAGGACAGTGTCAATTTATCAAATAGCATCATTATTTTCTAAAGCCTACAATAAAGCTGCCACTGTTGGTATAGCTCTTAGTGGCTTTAAAGCAACGGGTATTTCTCCCTTGAATCCTAATATCTTCCCAGACCATCTTTATCTTCCTAGCGCTGCTACTGATATTCCTGACAATGTTGATGATACAATAAACAAGCAACGATCAGAAAAGGAGGAACAATCTCATATTAACCTAACAAATGTCGATATAGTTGCTTCATCTTCTGGTAACACATCTTCAGAGGCTCAAACCGAAAATGATAAAACTGATGTGTCAGTATTACTGAACCAACCGTCTCCAGTTCCCGTAGCAAGTACATCATCATCTCATCGCCAAAAAAAGGTAACTATCAAAGTATTCTCACCTCAAGTCCCTTTCTGAATGAATTAAAAGAAAAGGAAGCCCAAAAGAAAGAAAAAGGAGTAAAAAAGAGTGCTAGAGCTCGAATTAAGAAACGTATTTATCAAGAATCATCATCAGATGAGGAACCAAGCCAAATACTTGGTGATGATTCTGATAATGAGTCTGATGTTGGATGTCTGTATTGCAACGAATTGTTTAGTCGCTCAAAGTCAAGGGAACCATGGATACAATGCCAGAGTTGTCGCCAATGGGCCCATGCAGAGTGCGCAGGGGCGTGTAAAAATACTAAACGGTACATTTGTGAAGTATGTATTGAATAGTTTTTCACACAGTTTTTCTTTTAAAAATAGTGTGTCATTTTGCCTACCCAGTAGGGCAAAATGACACATTTGGTAAGTTTTTTTGAATTTATGTTCTTTTATTATAATATCGATTTTTTGTAATTATAACTGTATTAACTTGTTTACCAAATAAATAAAGTATTAGTAGAACCCAGTGTTTGATTTGAGAAGTAATCGAACGTAGGCGTTTATTGGGGATTTTCGGAAGGTATGTCATTCTGCCTTACTCTCCCCTAATCGTGTTCCTAATTTTACCACATACTTACGATAGACCCTGTATATGAGCACTAGATATAATTTGCTATGTTGGGAAAAGATAATTTTATCCAACATAAAAGTAAAGTTAGTCTTAGTTATTAGGTAACAACAATTTGTACGAAGTACTCGCACATTATTGATGACACCGGTATGAATTCGGCCTAAAAACGTATTAATAAGACACCAGAAATGTGTGTAGAAGTTTATTATATATTCATACCGTCGGTAGTTTTAACTAAAATTCTATTAAGACCCATATTTGTACTTAAATCATTTTGACTTACATGGGCATCTTATTCATTGCTTCTAACACTGTCAATGCAGAATGACTTCCATGTCTGCAATCGTCTCGACGTCTGGAATTAACAAATTTACCTTCAAGGCGTCTAAATATGTTCCGAGACGGTGAATTTTTAGTTGGATAACGCCTGATATATAAATAGCGGGCTGCAGCCGTATTTCCGCGACATTCACCGCAGATAAGCAACAAATCTGTTTCCTCGTTAGTTGAAAATATCTTACTTATATTCAAGTAAATTGACAACTTGATTTGGTATTGTCATACATAGGCAACATTAATCAATTTAATTAACTTACTAACTATTAAGAAAAAGTGATTACGGTAGTCCTGATGTACGTATGTTGAGTTGCGTCAATCACTTGTAAGGGGCAATAACTTAGCTGATATACCCATATATAATTACGAGAGTAACTAAAATAATAGCAAAATATCATTGTAAGATCGTAATCATAATCTATTTTAATTTGCAGAACGGGAACAATTAGTGCACTCGAAACGGACACTCAACAATCACATGAAAACACCGTAACAACTGCATTACCAACAAGTACTACATGTTTAGGAACCCAGAATCTAGATGGACAAGAACATATTTCAACGGAAAACTGCACAAACAAAGGTGTCAGCTCCATACAAGACAATATAAATGCAAATAATGAATTTCCGGAAATACTAACTGTAGAAGCTTTTAATGTAACGGCGTTTGCTGATAGGATAAGCACAGTTGCCATAATTAGTCTACAAGGATTGGTTTAGTAACGTTATATCTGTTATTAAATTAGTGATCATAATATGGCTGGTATACCTATAGATTTATATTAAGTGAAATGAGCTGACATTAATTGGGTCTATAAATTTAAGCATAGAAATTAGAATGTAATTTAGAGCTGACACTAAACTTATTTTAATATGATGTGGTGAATTATTTTATGGTTTAAGATTTCTGACATTTTGTTTGTGTTTTAAATCATTTAATTTATAATATTAAAGCTATGGAAAATTGACGAGAAAAAACACATGTATGATATTAAATGTTGCTGTTTCTGATATTAACTTTAATTGCGAACAATCAATGGAATCTACTAAAACTATTGCGCAAAGAGGTTTTCCAATTTAAAGTTGTTAATGAGAACTATAGAAAACACCGAAAGATTTATTTCTCAACAATTAAGCAATGTCAAATACTAGATTGAAATATTTTTTTCAATAACCTCATGCCAATTCTGAATGCTGAATAACTAAATCTATGGTCTGCTACTGTTTGAGGCATAAATAAGCAGGTTTTTCTAAATTAAATATAATGTCTGATAACGCTTTTAAAAGAAATCTAGAATATCCGGGCAATTGGATACCTAATTTGCTTAGTTTTCAAATGGAGAGTTCTCAAATATTGCAGTTAGTACGTGTTGCCTAAAAATGAAAATCAAACATTCAAATTAAATATCGTTTGATACAAAATTAACCTAATAATGAATTTCGAACGTATAGTTACAACAATATGGAAACATTTCAACTCGTCTGAAAAATGTTTTATTTTTTTAGGAATCTTTTTGCCATTTGTGATAACAAAAAATTTATTTCCATTATATTATGTTTTTTTCTCATTCATTCATACTACCGTTCCCCTCCGGAATCGCTTTCGCTTTCGCAAAGTCCCTGTGATTGCATTGTATCTTTTTTTAAAAACAATTATAAACTACAGGTTTCCATTGATGCATCCTGGTACATTATCTGTAAATGTTTGCAGAGAAATCAGTTCGCTCAGATAAAAAAATTTGTTTGACGTTAGATAAGCGTCTCCACTGCATTGCAACTGCCTGACTCTAGTGGGATATTCATTACCATTTTGACATTATTTATAATAAATAGTCAAAATAAATATTAGGTGTATAATTGGTAATGCTTCCATGTCCTTATTCTCAAAGTCCTATTCTTCGTAAATTTGTCTTAATGTGTAGCCATCCCGATTCTTAGGCTTGGTTTTGATATTTTTGAGCAAAAATAGATTTTCAGAAATGATGAGTATCTGGCCTATCGCGTAATCCCATTAACTTAGGATTAGGATTTTTTGTCGAGGTGAACTTCTTCAGCTGAAAGGTTCCAGTTATAAGGTTCTGGAAATTCCCCCTTTACCCTTTACCATTAGCTACAGTTTACTACGACTACAGTCAGAAGGCACGATGAGAACTCGAGAGTAGGATCTGCTAGCAGACCTGCCAAGAAATTTATTGCAAACGGATTTTCGATATTTGTAGACGTGTGTATTCGACATCAACATATCCCTTGAGATCATATCAGCCAAAACAGTATTTTAGTACGGAAATGGGTTATGGCCAATGAAAAAAGTTGATAAACGGTAAATATGGTAGTAGAGATACATCACTTGCGAAGAAGTACTATTGCATATAGCAGACAAATAGTATCCAACACCGAAATTTTATATTGTTATTTTTATTTATTTTACGAAGTACAACAGCAATCAGAATTACAGAAGAGATGCAATGAATTAACTATTTGCTTAAGTTGGTCGACTGAAGAGGTTAACACTCAACGATGCTGCTTCACCGTCTCCCCCATCGGTCGATGATGTTGGAATTACTCTGGTGGATTTTCATTATTCCGTAGGTCCGTCCCAGTGTCGTTTTCATTTAAATCGTTTAATTTGGCTGCTGCGTTATCGGTGCTACGGTGTCATTTGGATGGGCAGTAGGTTTGTCGTGGTGTCTAGACGCACGGTTCGTAATTACGTCACTGACGTACCTATGGGATGTATGGTGAGTGTGGTTCGACACATACCAAGGAGCACCAATCAGTGTTCTGTCTTGTACTGAATCTTTATATGCCGTCTATATTGGAATAGCCAGAACAGCCCCATAGCTCGCATCCATATAGGGCGTATGATGGTTTTGAATATAACAAACTCATTTTCTGTTGCAAGAGGAGACTGCTGGCCTGTAAACCGGTACAACTTCCTGATTTTCAGATCTATCGCATTGTGCTTCTTTTGTATGGGTAGCTTCCAAGTTAGCCTTTTGTCACAGTGTAAACCCAGATATGCAACTTCTTCGGATTGTAGTAGAGGAATGTTGTTAATGGTAGCTGGGGTGCACAGACTCCTTCGCGTTTTAAATGTGATATGTACAAACTTTACTTTGTTCACCACTTGTTTAACCATTTTTTTATTAAATGTATGTGATTTTCTAAAAGACTTGTAGCAGTTTATGGGTCTCCATTGTACGCGAGGACAGCACGGTATCGTTTGCGAATGTTCCCGGATCAGCATACGGCGTGTTTCGTACACCAGCAGTAAATATTAAGTACAGGATTGGAGTTAAAACACTGCCTTGAAGCATCCCTGCAGTAATTGACCGTAGTTGAGTAGTTTTGCTTCCGAATTTTATTTGGAAATGGCGGTTAGAAAGGCAGGCTGAAATAGGAGATAATACCTTATCGAACGCCCGTCGTACTTCCAAAAGATTGCTCTGCAGTTTCTTGCTTTCAAAGATTTCCGAACAATATTTGATATGCAGTCGCACTGCTGAATGGTGAAGTGTTGTCGCCTGAATCCGAACTGATGTTTTGAGATCCATTCTATTGATGCATTTTTATTTAACCGGTTTAATACAAGTCTTTATAGAAGTACAAATGGAATTCCTTCTATGAAAATTGTAATTGAGTGAATCTAGAAGGAAAGTTTGAAATGGTCCGGTCATCTATTACATATGGAGGACACAAGATGGCCAAAACTACTGTTCAGATGGAACTCACCAAGGAGAATGAAGAATGGATACGCACGTATATCGTAGGATGAAGATATAAGGAAAACCTTGATGTAATAGACCTGGATGTAGGAGTATATATGTCACAGGGTCGAGAGTCATGGCAAAGGGGCTGTGTAATTTTGTGAATACTGTGTTTTCAGTTTTTCAAAACACTTTGGCTAAAATTGCAAAAACATTTGTTGAAAAAATCCCAAGGCAAGTCTACACCTTTAGTTTTTGAAAGAAAAATTTCTCAATATAGTATTGCGTATTATGTAGTTTTTTTTATGTATGGTAATACGATCCTGACATTCTTTAAAATGTCGACCATTTCCTTTCCGTAGTTATAGCACTCATTTGGATACTTTAAACAATTATATGTTACATAACATTTTCAAGATAAACGGTCTTAAACAACATATTCATGCGAAAATAAATTAATTTGTAAGTAAAAATCGTAATATATCTTGATGTTAGTTATAATCTTTACAAGTTGTATTGCGCTCAATAATTATAGATTTCACGTTTCTGCTTATTAATAACTCTATTTTCTTAATTTTCTATTCTTCATCTTAGAATGCTTTATCTCTTACGAGACGTAGCTAAATTGTATTCCAAATATTGAAGTTATGTGAAGTGTTTCAAATATACAAACAGTTATGGAAAACTACACCTCTAATTACGTCAAAATAGATATAGATCAGCAAAAAATCGAATAAAACCATTTGTAATTATTATGATTGGTTTGACTTATTGATTATATGATTTACCAACTATGCAGAGTAATTCTTATACATTTGGCTTGAAGTGGGCACTGAATTGTTGTGAAGCAGCTTAAGAACCTTTGTAGAAAAATATAATTAATGCTAGGGACTAAATGCGCCTACCTAATATGCAGAAGCAGCAAAACAGAATAAGCACACAAGTTATACGACAATCCGCGAGTCAGTATCAGAATTAGATGTAGTTTTATTGTCGTTAAAAAGAACTTTCAAACTCTCACAAACAGAAGGATAAGAGAATATGCAGACAATATATTTTAGACATTCGTTAAAATTAGAAATAAGCTCGAAATCAGGCACGAAAAGAAATGTAACAGAAACTACATGATAACAGTTCACAAAATCACTTGCGTTCTTTCATAACAAATACATATGGAGCCTACTAGTGCGACAGCTATCAAAATGGAGTTTATTGATACCAATATTAAAAAAAAAACTAACATCGTATCATAAGAACTAAACCTAATAACTATTCGGATATGTACCCATTCAATTCAGTTTACTATGATTTATAAAGTTTTTTTAAACAAATTAATGAGAGATAAGAGAAAACCGATAGCGTTTTATATGGAAAAGGTTTGTAACTGATGCAATATTAATTCTGTGACGGATTGTTGAACAACCAATTAAATTTAAAACACATTTCTGAGTTTCCTCTATCTGCAACAGATGTTCGGTAGAATTAAATTACTAGTCGCCATTAACATCCTCCTACTCAAAATCATAAATAAACACCAACAATGGAAGTCGGCTAATACTTAATAATGCTCTAAGTGAAGAAACTCGACATTTACCGGAGTTATACAAGCAGACAGCCTGAGCCAAATTTTATTTATCATTGTAATAGAAATCTGGATAAAGTTATGCATAAGACGTTGTACTTCAAATAGAGAATAACAAGGATCTGATATAATTATTCCACAAATTAGAACCCAATATTTATGATATCTCGGCGAAAACTGCAGCTGTAGACAGTATTGTAAATTAACATGTATCGTTCGGCAAATATTTATATTACATATTTATAACAATAAACAGCAACGGAAACACACTTAAAAATGACCAGTACCAACTACATCCGATGTTTCATAAAAAGTTAAACCTACATGTCATTAGTAGGGGTGATATGCATTTTGAAGATGTGTGTCTAGTATTAACACATCCCCAGAATCCAGGACAGCAAAAATAGAACAAAAATTATACGTTTTTATTGAAGTTGTTATATTATTCGTTCAGATTACATGGCCATGTTCGTCTTCTTTGTTCAGGTTGCTGAGTTAACAGTCGGTAAGATGTCCTATCTGAATGACGCCAATTAAAATTAGAACGCCGCGATCATTAAAAGGAGACAGAAGATAATAAATAATAGCCCGAAATTATGCAGAGAAAGAAGAAGATATAAATGGGATACGAGGCGGCTAGAAGTTAGCGCGTTAGACTTCTATGCTGAAGGTCCTAGGTTCAACTCCCCGTGCCGAAACATCGAATTTTTACTGCCGTTCGCTCTCGCAAGGTAGTGGCAAACCAGCGAGGTATTCTGCCTAGTAAATCTTCTCTGGAGTAGAAGTGTTTACACTTCCCGTGGTTCGGAGTCCACGTTAAGCTGTAGGTCCTCTATGTATGTGGGACTCTAAACGGGCAACACAGGCATAGGAGAGATCGCTACGTCTCGTAAAGGATAAAGCACTCTAAGAAGAAATGGAATCGCCTTATATTCACAGTAGAAGAGACCCTTGTAAACTCAGAATATAGCCGCTTCGTCATCTAAGGCAGTGGACGGAGGTAATCGGTTGCCTTGTTTAGAACAGCAATAATTAAAATTACGTGGGGCAGAGTGGTCGCTAACGTCCATTGAGGGTATGGCACGACGAGAAGAAGAAGATATACTAAGAATGAGCGAAACCACTACAAAGCCTAAACACCAGTCTACAAAACCATCCGAAATACCACCAAAACGCCGGGGAGAATTTAGTTTTAAAGGAAAGCCAATAAAAATTACGAATTGGAAATACTAGGAATTTAGTAGAAGAAGACGAAGAAAAGTTGATACGCGGCTGCCGCTACTGCTATGAGATTCTATAAAATTCACAACATCACTCAGACCTTTTGATCCATTGTGCATCCTGTCTGTTGCGTGCCTCATTAGAGCAGATCCGACCTTTTGATGAAGGCCAGGATTTGTCTCAGTGGGGCTCTTCGAATGTCCTCAGGTTCTGGAAACCAGACCCGGAAGACCCTGAATCTAAGAGTGGCAAGCGCTGCACACAGAGTACATGAATAGAAGTTTCTTCTTCTGTTTTACACTTTCGACAGAGGGCATCGTTTCTGATTCCCAATGTGGTTAGGTGTTTATTCAGATGGCCATGGCCTGTTAAGAGGCGGCCTTGATGTCTTTCCTCCCCAGATTTAATAGGAAGTCTGTTTACTTTTGGGCTGGTCCTTCTATGAGAAGTCCCTCTTGCCTAAACGGTTGTTGTTTCCACCTGTGGACATGGTGATTTCTCAGTCTGTCCAGTATAGTGGCCTTAATTGAGCTTTGAGGTACGCCCACTGCTGGTTCGGGTACCCAGAGGTGCTCCAAGGAACCCATCCGGGCCAGCCGATCAGCGTGTTCGGTACCCTAAAACCCACTGTGTCCCGGTATTCAACACAGCGTCAATCTAACGTTACGCTGCACCATCGCCTGTAGTTTTTCCCAGCATTCTAATACCAACCGCGAGGTTTTCTTAGGATTGCTGAGCGATTTAAGAGCCGCTTGGCTGGCTGAGTATATCGTGATGGTCAAATTTTGGTATGCCCTGCGAATACATTCATCAGCGCATTCAGAGATAGCTACTATTTCCTCCTGAAACACTGACGTATGAGTCCCCAATGGTGTAGATCAGGGATGAGCAATCTTTTTTACAACGGGCCAACTACAACTTTAAAAATGTTGTGCGGACCGCACATAAGAAACATATTAAAATATGAACACTAGATGATAAACACAAATTATCCCGTTATTAACAAAATGAATAAAATAGCAACTCTATAAATAGAAACTCAAATAAATCATATAATAGAAATAGTATAAAAAAAATCATAAAGTAATTACTACGGGAAAAAATCTTAAACAAATTTTAATGAGTATTTTGGCATTGCTTCTTTGCAACCAATTGGTCTATACAGGGTGTATCAGAAATAGGTACAAATCGTAAATCCTATAGTAGATTACAATATATACAAACCAGAAAAAACATTTCTTTGGCAGTGGGTTCCTTAAGATATGAGAAAATAATAATTGAAAATTTGACCCCAAATTGTTTGAATACCTACCGCAGGATAACAACAAAAATTTAAGTTCAGAGACATGTTATGCAAAGGAGAGTAAGATAGAAGTGCGAAAAACTTTCTTATCACCTGCCACAAACCAATACTATTAGGGAGGTCAGTAATTTCTATTCAGTCTGTTGTTGAAGCTGGCAAACAGCGCCGCATACCAAACAGCCGTACATTTACTAGAACAGTCAACATTTACGGGATTATGGCACGTATCAACCACAAAACCATCATCGCGGTCGTCCAAGAGCAGAAAGGGTTGTTAATGTAGAACAGCATGTCTTGGAATTAGTGGAGGAAAGTCCTAGTGTTAGCACTAGAAGACTTGCGTTACAAACTCGCGTTTCCAATTCTACTGTTTCGCGGATTTTGCGGGATCAGGGACTACACCCTTACCACGTTCAACGCGTTCAAGGTTTGCAACCAGCGGATTATGTACGTAGGCACGATTGTTGTGAATGGCTTCTTCAAGTGCAATTGTTATGAAGTGGGAACTGCTTTAAAATATATCCATATATTTTTTGTAATTTAATGGCATTTTTCCTAATTTAACACATACAAATATGTATTTAAAAAGTTAAAAGGTTAAGCTTTGACGGGCCGCACGATAAAGTGAGCCGGGCCGCGAGTTGCTCATCCCTGGTGTAGATAGTTCTACTCTTGGGGAACTAAAAATGTTACGAATGTATTTAATAAATTCCTTTTTGAATCAGACGTCGTCAGCGGGTGAATGGAATATAAAGCGGGCAGTTAAGTTAGTTTTCGACCAAAATTGCAATTGTTCATTTTAGTTTAATATACTGGGTGTCTCAGAAAGAATGGGCCAAATTCCTCGACATTCGTTATGTCGACGCATTTTCGTAAACAAAACCGAAATTAAAAATTCTATTTCTATAACACCAAAGTATTTAATTGACTTAGCATTGTTCTTTACTGTAGGTCACAAGCACTACCCATTGTTTTTGCGATCATGGCTACCTGATAATTGCATGTCGGAACGACAACCCAAAACTTGGGACAAGCATTTTAAGGCAAACGGTTGCCGTTACGCGTATGAACTAAAAGTACCTTATTTTTGTATTTTTTAATTCTCTTTCAGAAAATAACATAAAATTTTAAAACTTTCTACTAATAACAAAATTAGAGCTAAAATAAAATTTCAGTGGTACGTTAAGTGCCTCTTACGGTCAAGTCTGGTTAATGAAAATAATTCTGTCACTGTATTACATAATGGTAAGTATGTGTACCAAATTTCAAAGAAATATCTTTAGATTTGTAGAAAGTACGAGGCTGTTTCAAATGAAATCCGGATTGTGATTATATTTGTTAATTTAATAACTGAATTGACAAAAAAATATTATCACTTTTCTACATAGTCCCCCTGCCTCTCAATACACCTTTTCCATCTGTCAACCAAAGCCTCTGTTCCATCGGAGAACAATTCTTTTGGTTTTGTGCGAAATCACTCATGCACCGCATTTTTCACGTTCTCATCATCCGGAAAATGCAGCCCACCTAAATCTCTTTTAAGTGCTCCAAACATATGGTAATCGCTTGGTGCTAGATCGGGAGAACACGGAGGATGTTCAATAACTTCAAATCTAAGTTTTTCTATTACTGCTTTGGTTTCCATCGAGTAATGCAGCCGAGCGTTGTCGTGTTGGAGCAAAACACCTTCCGATAGAAATCTGCGTCGTTTTGTCGTTACAGCTGGCTTCAGTTTATTTTTTAATAGGTTGCAGTATGAAGCACTATTGACTGTGGCACCCTTCATCATGTAAACTTCTACAAGTACTCCTTTCTTATCCCAAACCACAGTCAATATTACCTTTCCATCCGATGGAGCAGCAAGTTTTTGGGTTTTGGTGATGCTGAGTGACGCCATTCTTTTAATGATTGCTTACATTCTGGTTGAAAATGGTGAACCCAGAATTCATCACCAGTCACTATACGATTTAAAAAGGCAGCTCTCTCTTTTTCATAAGGCAACAGAAGAGCAGTACAAGCTTCAATCCTTCTTTGTGTAAGTTCAGGCGTTAATTGCCTAGGGACCCATTTCGCACAAACTTTTCGGTATTTCAACTGCTCAAAAGCAATATTATGTGTAGAACTGATACTCACATTTTTGAAGCAATTTCTCTTAGTTTTATGCGTCTGTTTTATAAAATAAGCTCTTGCACAGTTCTAATGTTCTTTTCAGTGATTACACGGTTTGCTTGTCCTGCTGCACCTTTCACAGTTTTGGTGCCGCTTTTAAACTTTTTTGCCCATTCAAACACACTTGAACGAGCTAAGCAGCTACTTCCATACACCTTAGGCATTCTTGAATGCATTTCAGAAGGATTGACTGCATCTGTAGTTAAAAATCTTATCACAGAATGCATTTCTTCGCTGGTGCAACTTTGAAGTGACGCCATAGCTATCAACTGAGAAATTAAATTTGTCTTTTGTTTCAAGACACTTAATAATCAATTCATGGCCTTCCTAAATGTGCGAACTAGGTCATTATTTTCATTATTGGTATTAGGGAATATATTTAACTTAGTTAAAGACGCAATCCGGATTTCATTTGAAACAGCCTCGTACAATAAAAAGAAAAAATAAAAAATTGAACTTTAAGGCCCTATAACTTCTTAAGGAAGGACTTTCTACGTAGGTATATTAAGTGTAATCGGTTTATTTTAACCTTAAGGATCTATGACTAAACCATTCTTTCTGAGACACCCTATATATAGGCGGTTTCTGCAGCTACCTTGGTCGTCTTCCGCATCACAAAGCCCATGCTTTCTTGTCCAGGTAGTCTTCCTGTCTTAGCTCTAGTTTTTGAATGACTTCCATAATACCTATGTTCCATCGTTTCCTTGGTCTGCCCTTTCTTGTTCGCTGTGGTTGATCCGTTCCCGCTTCTTTGTGGTAATCTGTATTCAGCCATCCTTCTCATTTGTCCATACTGCTTGAGCTGTTGTATTTTAATTACGTCTAGCAGTGATGTTTTTAGTGGAATCATTTGTTTAACTCTATCACTTCTAACATGGTCTAGTAAAGTAATTCCACAGGACTTTTCCAATACATCATTTCTGCAAATGTTATTTTTTGGACATGTTGACAATTATCGTCTACACCTCCGCTGCATAAATGATGTAACTTTCCACTGGGGTTTTAAATAAATGTTTTTTTTTGTTTTCTTAGTCAACGTGTTATTCCGCAGTACAGAATGTCGCTGTTTTGTTATAATATTTCCTCTTTCCGTTTTACTTTAATAACTTGATAAATGTATGTACTAATGGCATTCTCTTTTTAAAAGCTGTTCCAGAAGATTTAGTTAATGTAGATTTGTTATTAAAGAAAAATGACGCTGTGTTCAGCGGATTTATAACTCTGTAGTTCTCTCTGTAGGCTCTTTTTAGCCGCTCCTATTGAAGATCGGTGTTAAAATGCTGGTCTTCTAGGCCTTGGGTCTTCTCTTTTCTTTCATAATTATTTTTAATATGTAGATTCGAGGTACCACCATGTTTGAGTAGCTTGTTGTTGATTCCGTCTATGCATGGAGATTTCCTGATTTTCAGTTTTCTTTCTACTCCTTTTACTTCTCTTGATGTTAATATCTGCTATTATTTCGTCATGCTCTTATGTCTCAATTTCTTGTTTTTCTTCTTTATTGGTTTGTAATAGTTATTTGAAATATTCTGTCCATTGTTGTATGTTTATATTCACTTTCGATGTATTCTCTTATCTCATTTCTTTGTCTGCGAATTGTTATTCATACCTGCTTTTGTAGCCCAAAGGAGTCCTACTCTAATTCTTTTGAACAATTTTCCTAGTATTTTCCTTTTATTCTTGTGATATATGCGTAGACTGTGTTTCTAACTTGTTTGCATTCCTTATACGATAGGTGGGTGTTTTCGTTGCGGTGATTTAAGTAGGCATTCTCTTTTTTTTCCGCTAGGTGTTGAACTTCTTCTCAGAAACAGGGCACTTTTTGTCTTATATTAATCTTTGTTAAGTAATAATTTACTTCTTCTGGGCCATTTTTTATATTCTCTTTAACTTTCCCCCAGCTTCCTTTGAATTCCCTTGGTGATATCGAGTTTTCGTTGAATTTCGTTTCCTATCTTTTTTTGTATAATTATTCAGTACTTTCAGCTTTGAGTGATTCGGTGAAATATTTCAATTACAATTTAGTATCTACATATATCTTTTTCTTCAGATTTAATCTCTTTTTTCCTAATTTCATCTTACGGTCACTTCCTACGTCCGCTGACGTCGAGTATTTCGGTTGGATGTATATTTCTGTTTGTAAATACATACACGATTGTGATTTTATATTTCCTAATGTTATCCCCCGTATAATTGTATTGAGACTTGGTCGAAGAAGCTGTTATTCATTCTCATTTCGGTATTTGCACAAAACATTGTTAGTTTTAAGTTCTTGCAACTATGTTGTGGATTAATCATTTATAAAATAGTTTTAATATTTTTCATCTATGAGCTGGGGCATGTACAAGAGCCGAAAGCCCGCAAATATATTATAATATTTACCTTTTTCCGTCCGGAATAATTATTCACTCCCAGTTTAGACGATATAGAAGATTACTAGAGCAACAACAGGAATGAGAAATGTCATTAAAAAAAGTCGATGGCGGTATTACATAAAAACAAGAATCTGTGAATGAATGACAATAAATGAAAACCAGAATTTCCACAAAACATTTTCTTTCTCAAATTTATGATGTTCAACAGCTAGGATATTTGCTCCTTCGTAACAGTATTTGCCAACTACGCCACTTCTTAAGAGATTTTAAGATTTACACTATATTTTACACCTTATTAATTAGTTCAGTAGTTTTAATAAATTGTAATGTCTTCGTATTTTCGCTAGGATTGTTTCCTAGGGATTCTTTAAGGTCTTGTGAAAGTTGTGTTGAGATGCACTGCTGTTTGTCCTTTATACATTCTGTGAGGATATGTTCTACAGTTAACGAGGTGTTGTAGAACTGTCACATTGATGGGTTGTCTCCTGTAAGTAAGTGGCCATGACTTATTTTTGTATGTCCAATTCTCATTCGATTTTCTGTTTCTAGATAACTTGTTTCTTCAAACTTCCAAGATCTCGTTTGATTTGTTTTAGCCTATTGCTATTTGATATCATGCATTGATTTTGGAGCTTCTGATTGGTCCATGTTATTATATCTGTTTTGGCTTCTTATAGTGTAGTTGTAACATTTATAGTTTCGCTGGTATGGTTGATGGCTTCTTTGGGTGCGTTTCTTCTTTTGGTCATTGTGTTAGCTGTAGTAGAATAGTGGGGAGAAGAATAGTCAATTGGGGGGGGGGGTAGGAATGAGCTTAGATAGGAGATACATTATTAATGTTTATTTTTCTTTCGTGGTAAAGCATGTTTGATCATATAGTAGAACGGGTTGTTCCATTTAGTTGTGTTGTTTGTTTCACTTTTACTGGTGTATTACTTACAGTGGTGTACTTGGATGGCAGCAATTTTGATTGCATATAGTAGTGATAATTTGTCTTTTCTTAGATTTAAGGGTAGTTAAAAAATGGTATTCGATCGATCCGTTTAGGAGATAGAGCTATTAAACAAATTATTTCTTAATAAAACTATAGGCCGCAGTTAGCTAGGTAACAACTATTTAAACTTAATGATGGATAGTAGAATGTGCCGTTTCCGTGTCAATTCTTTTTCCTATTTTGTTTAATTGCATATTTTCGTTTGTCATAGTTAATATGCAAATAAATGAATCGTAAAACTTAATAATTGTCTGTTTTTGATAATAAAACTTAAAAATGGTGTATGCTTTGCATCATCTTTGTTTAAGGGGATGAAAATCGTTGTGCTCGGGGAACAGCAGTTTTTACGAAAGACATCCTGACGGAAACGTAGGCCACCTGTACGGCATAGACCTAGTTCAAAAATTTGTACAATCCGGGTCCGTATTCAATAAAGTAAATAAGCAACCGATAATTCTGAATAAAGCATCTCAGAATGAGGTATTAGGTCATTTCACTGTGGATCGCACCAACTCCATTCCAAAAGTGGCAAAGTTGACGAAGTATTTCATTTGATTCCAAACACAAAGTGCTAACATTAAACAATTTTTTCCGTATACAATATAAATTCACCGACAACCCAGCGAACACGATTATGACAAAAGAATTGAAATTTCTGAAGTAATTCCCAGATAATTCAAAATAATAAAAACTTTATACAAAATTTTTTTCAACGATACATCAATTTTTTATTTGAACGGTTTTGTTAATAAGCATAATTGTAGATTTTGGCACAATGACAATCATCATGCGTTTCGACAGGATCATACTCAGTTTCCTGCAAAGATCAATGGGTGGGCTGGTATTCTCGGGAATGAAATAACTGGGCTGAATCCCATAGAAGAAAATCTAACTGGACAATTGTACTTATTACACAGCCTTCAGAAAAACAAATCGATCAAGTAGGAAATATGAACTTGATCGAACAAAATTTGCTGTTCCAACAAAACGGAACCACCCTACATCTCCCGAAAAATGGATTGGTAGGAGGGGTGCCATAGAATGACCTGCCAATTACTAGATCTCATGCCTCTTTTTTTTCCTGTGGAGTTATTTGAAGAAGATAGTAGACAATATTCATGAACTTAAACATTATAGAGTAACTGAAAAATGCAGACAATTTAAACAAGAAACCTTCCTGAACGTCCCCGAAGAGTTCCAAAATACATAGGCTGCATTATTGTCTAGCCGAGTGATGTCAAACACTCCGTTCGAGGGGTGTACGCGGCTCGCAAGACCCTAAGGTGCGGCCTGCGACCCGAAGATTTGAGACACGATTTAAAGAATTCAAGGCATGTGAAAATAATCTTTTACTATTTAGTGATCCGTTTTTTTTAACACCGAAGTAGCAAAGAGTAACTTCCAAATGCAATTGATAGAGCTCCAGTGCAACACGGTGCCATAAAGGAAAGTATAATGAATCTATTTCTATTGCACTTGCCAGAACATTTCATCGAAATGCATAAATGTTCTCTGCAAGACTCTTGGCTATGTTTGGTAATATAAAAAAAATTGAGTATGGGAAATGATTGCGGAGAGAGCCGAAGGCAGTTCCGCACCCTGCCGCCACTTTAACCCTGTTTGAGGTAGTTAGTGCCGTGGCACACTAACCCAGTTTGGTAATATCATACTAGGAGTAAAAGTAGCAAAATGTTTTGCTGGAACGCAATTTCTTGGTAAATGTGCAACGTACGAGCGTTGGCCGTGCTTCTACCTTCAACAGCCCGTATCCATCGTCGGATGGGTAAATCCGGATCATGGATTTCAGGGAGTAAGCTTATCACCGAAGAAGCTATAGCGTTTACCTTTTAATCAGGAGCACTGGGCCGTTTTTTATGGTTTTGCTGGGTAACATAGGTAAATGCTGAGACAGTATCGGCCATGAAATCCCATTATCTACTGTTCTTGGTCTTTCCCATGCTTACAGTCCCGTTACTGGCTGAAGAGTGGTTGAGGGTTCAGGTTCGGAACTCGACTGACCCTTACAGCTACTTCTAGAGAATGAACCTACGATGACTTTCCCTTTAAGTGGAAAATCATTACGATTTAATTTATTTTGATGTAGATTTTTTACGAGAAACAAACTATTATTTTTTGCCTGATGATTCTAAACCGGATCTAAGTCCCATTTCAAAATTTTTCACCTCTGGTACATACCTATGTAACCAATTATTCCCCTTTTAAATACTAATAAGACTTTATACAGAGGAGGATTTTACACCCCATATTGATAAAATAATTTCAAAAAAAAGGAAAGTTTGTTTCATTTTTAATTTCCCTAATTTTGTTGTTTGTTTCGATTTGATAACAATACATTAAATTAAAGTACTTTTTTCAATTTTTGTAAATTCTTCAAAGAAAAATAAGTCTAAAATATAAATGAATTATAGTCGAATACACATGGAAGCTCTTTTTGTTTGCCAGTTAAAATTTTTTTGGGAGACTTTAATTCTTTTAAGATAAGTGAATTAGGATTTTTTACCTTTAAAGTGATAGATCACAACTCCTCACTGGGAGTGAGGAAGTGAATCCTAAAATTCAATCAGTAACGGTTTTAAACTTCCCCCTGAATAAACAAATTGAATATTTTTATTTAAATTAAATTAATTTACAATCGAAAGTTATTGGACTGACAAGTTTTTAAATGAAAGCAATATATGTGTACAACATTCGAAATAATTAACAAAATTATTTTCGTATGGTTCGAAGTGGTTCATTAGCTTAGTGAATCTTCTTAAAAGATTTCCATGCTAATTAACAAATATTAATGGCATCTTGCTATTTTGATTGAAATCATATTAAGTAATTACTATAATCTAATAAACCTATTCAAATTATAAATAATATTGGTTTTGCTTACTATGTTATTTTATGTTGTAATATAAATCGTAATATTTCGCATATTTTTTCAAAAGTTAAATATTATACAGAAGAAGAAAGTAAATTCATAATAT
>JABXWE010102083.1:0-44788 GCA_014611495.1 Limonius californicus
TTCTCTGTGTCTTGTGAAGTTAGCATCTTCGGAACCCTTCTTTCTTTTTCTTTGACATTCATTCATACTACCCCCCCCCCCTCGGAACCGCATTCGCATTACTTCAGGGTAGTGCGGACGTCCCTTACATACTATCCATTGCACAACATGCACCATAAACTTAACTAAGTAAAACAGAGCATATTCGCACTGTCCCATCGAGGTATCTTCGGAACCCATCGTGCACAAACTTTATGATACCCAAGATGTTCCGATACGATATTGTAGAGAGCTGATCTTGAAATTAGAAGGAAGTCAGCGGATAGTTCGGAAATGGTGAAACCACGTCTTTCTCGGTTCGCCTGATCCACTAGCTGGGTGAGACCTTGCGTCGCTGCAGATTTTCCTCCTTAACCGCCTTCGTCGTGAACATCAGTGCGCCCTTCCCGGAATTTCCTGCACCATTCGCGCACCACGCACCACCATTTGACGGGCGAGTCAATCGTGCTCGACATTACACACTCGTTACTTGACTAGAATCGGTAAGGGAATCTTGCCGCCAGTAATGGCGGAAGGGCTACCAACCTCACTGCATAAATCTTGTTTCTGTGTTGCACCTACGGATTACTTGCGGAGCCATCGGAGGTTGAAAAAAATATCCCTCGTAGTTTAGAAATAGATTATGGTTAGTTTCTGTTAAATTAATCTCTTACGTAGTATAGTTTTACTAATATTAATTATGTATATTAGTATTTGGGGACCGCGGTAGAGTAGTGGCCGCAGCGCTTGGCTTCGGAGTTATTCTACCAATGTCGCTCAGGTTCGAATCCTGAGCACTGCACTTTTCCAGGGTGTTGTCTGGGGCATGGGGTTATATTATAAATATTAGTATTTAACAAGAAAAGCAACCACTGATGCAACAGTACTATGAGTAAAACTAAACAACTGAAAAACAAACTCGACTCGAGCAAGCATGCAAATTCACATTCGCTTTAATTATTCTATTTTGTAAATCATGTCCATTTATTACTGAAAACCGGTATACTATCTCTTTAACGGTACCCAAAGGAAAAAGTATAGTAGAGTGATATCGCAACTTCTTGGTGGCCATTAATGCACAGCTCCTCTTTAAATCCAAGTTCCTCCTAATACGTTATTTGAGTAATACATAACAATCTAACTATAGTGTGCGAGACATCTATCATGTAGGTACCAAAGGCTTCGTCGTACATTGAGTTCTATATCGGCCAGCAACCCGAGTAAAATGTTTTCTAGGAAATTCAAGTAAGGCTGTCCAGTTACTATTTCATGGAAGACGTCCAATAATATGTCTACCTATTATGCCACACCAAACATTTACAGAAAAAGCTATTTGAAAACAGGTAACACGTATCCAGTGCGGACTTTTCTGGGTGATCATGCTCGTTATGCCTATTCACTTCACCATTGTTTGCGAATTTTTCCTCATCGCTGAACAATCAACAAATTAAAAAAGATGTATCCGATACAAGTAAATTCTGAAAGAAATATTAAATTTGTAATCTCTTCTGATGGCCATTTCGTGCAGTAAAGTAACGTGATAGGATGGAATACTTTCAGAATTCTTCTAACTTATATGTTTTACACTTACGTGGAGATTCCCAATCATTGCCTCTAACACTGCAAATTCATTTTCTATGTTCTTCGGTTCTAAAAAAAATCTTTGACGGCGTCTAAATATTTTTTCAGGCGGTGGTTTTCTAGTTGAATAGCACCTGATATATAAATTGCGGGCTGCAGGCGCATTTCTGCAGTATTCGCCAAAAATATGCAACAAATCTGGTTATTAGATATTTAAAAACATCATCCCTAAAATTAGTATTGTCCGTACGTAGACAACATTTGCAAATTTGCTTAAATTAAAGACAAAGTGATTTTGGTTGCCATCCGATATGTATGTTGGGTTGCCTCAACCACTTTCAAAGTGGGGACAACGTAGCTAGCCCACTCTGTATAGTTTTCGACAAAAAATGTTGAATATGAACCTTTTTTACATAAACTTTGTGTTCATGATATAATATGTTTTATGGAATAAAATCATTCGCTCAAATAAAAGTTTGGTATTAAGGTGTTCTAATATTTATATTAAATGAGAATAGCCGAATATAGAAATTATAGGCTCGAATTTAAAAATATGTATAATTATGTGTTTAATTTTTGGATAACTAACGTTTAAGCAAAATCACATTAAATTATGATGAAACCTTTCACCGACTTCCTCAATCTTTTCCTTCCAGTTTACTGTTTAAAATCAATGTAACACGTTTTTAATTATCCAAGTAAACTTGTTTCGTGTCTGTACTTCTCTATAGAACCCCCAATTTCACTTTTATCTAAACACACATGCTAGTAGAACCCACCAAAAAACTGTAATAATTCTTGCGGTAATCCCGCGATCATTTCTGGGAATTTACAACACGCCGTATCATCATAAGCTTATTATTTGTCTTGTCTGCTGGGAGCAACCAAAAAGTGCGTGAAGTGAAATAAAAACGCATCCTGGGGCCAGATAGTAGTCCCCGCCGTTTCTCTAGTAATTATGACACCGCCACGGCCTGTAAAAACAAACCAGAAATTTACGGCTATTTTATTACCAATTACTCCCACTTGTGTGTGCCGAGCGTTGCTTTTATTAGTGTGTATTTAAGCGGCTACCGTGCTTTAATATGAAGCGAAGAAGAAATGCATTCTAATCACAGCACATGATGATTCAGTTACGTTTTAGAGGCAGACCAGACGTCAGACAGTCACAAATCGCTTTTCTGGGTGGCAAATTCTATCTTACAGCTTTTCCTCCTCTTAATGAGCTTTTAAACGGGATGGTTAATTGTGACGTTGAAAGAGCAACTTATTGCAGTTAATTGAGAAACATGAGATTCCAAAAAAATTGTCTGTATACCATTTAAAAACATCAGTACGTATACTTTCAAAAATTGCATTGAATATCACGTGTTGAAAGAGCAACTTATAGAAGATAATAATTAGTAATATGCATTTTTGAAAAAATAGTAACGAAAGTGTTAAAAGCTGGGTTTTTTCGAATGCCCCCAATTAAGAGGTTTACTCTTTGCTTGGTGTGCTTTCAAAAAACCAATTTTTGTTTATTTTTTCTTCAGTATTATGTTGAAAAAGTTTGGTTATACTTAATAGTGAAGCTTTTCAATATAATGTAACCTTTTGAAATCAATGCCCAATTAGAAAGTACTATGGAGGAAACAATTTGTAATTTGTTCTCAGGGCGGTTGTTGAGTCTCAACTCAAAATGAGAAAAAGCAATGTTTAAAGTAATTGGCGATACATCAAAGTCACCGTCTGAACTCAGTCATTTGTGATAGGTTAAGTATGCTTAACTGAGGCGAACATTACGCTTGAAAAATTGCCTATTAAAAATATGTAGTTAGGACTCTGGAAGACGAATTATTGTTAAAACCAGAAGAAAGCTGTTTTATTACATCATAACAAAATTTATCACCAAATCCAATACGCTATTTCCGTCAGCGTGGCGTAGTGGTAAACGATTAGCTTTGTAATGAGATCTTCGGGAATTCGAATCCTGTCTTCTGCTTTATTTCTTTTAAGTTATTTTTCTATAAAATATGTTTTATTTCTGTAAATCCAACTGTGTTATATTCTCTAAATACACATCATACAAAAATAATGCATTTTTAGTTTCATAAGAAATTAAATAATAAGCAGTATTATTTAATTGTTAAATTTACCGTTACACATTTAATAATAACAATGAAATCGTTTAACGCTAATTACTAACGAATCAAAAATTTAAATTAAATCAAATATTCGAATGAATTACCATCTGCGTTCAAAGAGTAAACCAAACGATTATAAAATTATCCCCGCACTTGAGCAAACGTTCTTGGTGTAATTTATCTACAACATTCATAATTTTGTGTATTTAGGGAATAATAATACAATTATATTTATAAATAAAACATTTTTCATAAAAAATAATTTAAAAAAATAAAGCAGAAGAACAGATTCGAACCCCCGAAGTGCGCTTCACAAAGCATATCCGTAACTGCGACGCCACGCCGGCGGCATTGACGCATCGGGTTTGGTGGTATTACTGTACCACTCCTATACATTATTTCAGAGTTTTTTAAATTTGGCATTTAATTTAGTATTCTAAACGTAAAAAATAGGTGTAATCTCTGTAAAATTAACGCCCTTCCGCCTACACCTTATGCCTTCGAAACCTTTTTCAACTTGGGGAGCAGGAAATTGACGAATTCCACAAACGCATGTAGTTTTCCTATGGAGCCTATTCAAAGTCAGCACACGGTATATACATATACAGGGTGTATCAGAAATACGTACAAATATTTAAACCAGTAATAGATTGGTTCAAGTAGAATTCAATGGAACTATCCATTTTTCAAAAATCATTAAGTTTATTTTTGAATTAAAAAATAAAATAAAATTTTGTTTCAGAACTGCTGATGATACATAGAAAATGCATTTAAACTGTAGAAGGTTATTACCTAATTGTAAAGTAAATCCAAAGTGGCAAACACGTAAAATCTTGTCTGGCTAGTGATAACTGAATAGAAATTACTGACCTACCTAATAGTATTGGTTTGTGGCAGGTTATAAGAAATTTTTTTGCACTTCTGTCTTACTCTCCTTTGCATAACATGTCTTTGAACTCAAATTTTTGGTATTATCCTGCGGTATTCAAACAATTTTGGGTCAAATTTTCAATTATTCTTTTCTCGTATCTCAAGGATCTCATTGCCAAAGAAATTTTTTTCTAGTTTGTATATATTGTAATCTACCATCGGATTTAGTATTTGTACCTATTTCTGATACACCCTGTATATATATATATATATATATATATATATTGTATTCTTCTAGTGGGCCACCCCTTATATTTCCGTTACAGGAAAATAACTTTTAGTTGCAGTACTAATGGAGAGCTATCACTAGATTGAACAGTTTGAGTATATTACTTCCGGTTTCACTGTTTAACGTACAGTACAATCGCGATAATATGAATACTTCCTACAGCGTAGTTAACAGGAAACCCGAATTTTATAACTAACCTTCTTCCGTATACGGTGAATAGTAAAATATTTATTACTCCTGTTAATGTAAACAACAAATAGCCTAACACAAAGTGTGCCTGGTACTCTCTGACTTACGGGGTCGGACAAATATGAAACGGGATTGGCACTACTGCGGAGGCTATAAGAAACTGACTGTTTCCAAATCATATCCAAATTGTAGCTGGAACTTTCGTCTACACATCGCTAAAACGGCATCCTGTCAGAACTTGCGTGGTTGACTGTGCATGCGAATGAACAAGTCAGTGCAGCTGTCACATGTGACACAAGTCAAACATGGAGCAGAGAGCCTAGATTAAGTTTTGTTTCAAATTGGGGAAAACGGCCACGGAGACATTCGAGATGTTGAAAACTGTGTATGGCGATGAGGCCATGTCCCGTACTCGCGTTTTCGAGTGGTTTGCCAGATTTCGTGAAGGTCGGCAGGACCTTTACGATGATCAGAAGCCGGGTCGTCCGATTACAACGAGAAACCCCGTAACGATCGAAAAAGTCCGACAACTTGTGGCGGCTGATCGACAACTGACACTGAGAATGATGGAGCAGGAGCTGAGTAGTAGCCGTGAAACCATTTTGGAGAAGGATTTGAAGAAAAGGAAGGTCTGTGCCAAATTTGTCCCGCACAATTTGACCGCTGAGCAAAAAGCGCATCGAGTGGACACCTTACGCGACTTTATTGCAACAGCCAACAGTGACCCAAATTTTCTGGAATCAATTGTCACTGGTTTCATTGTCGTGGTGCTTCCAGTACGATCCAGAAAGCAAGAGATAAAGCATGAAATGGCGATCGAAGACGTTTCCCACGCCAAAGAAATTCCGTCTCCAAAAAGTGAAGACCATGCTGATCACTTTCTTCGACAGTTCACAAAGAATTTGTGCCACCGGGTGCCACCGTCACTAGCCTGTACTACAAGGGTGTCATGACGCGTTTACTAAAACGCATTCCACGTGTGCGACCGCATTTGGCAGCCTCCGTCAGGTGGCACCTTTTACACGACAATGCCCCTGTGCATTCTGCCTTGATTGTGAAGACGTTTTTGACGACAAAAAATGTCCCAGTCTTAGAACATCCTCCCTATTCGCCGGATCTGTCTCCAGCGGACTTCATGCTATTTCCTCAGCTGAAATTGACCCTCAAGGGAAGGCGCTTTGACGACGTGGAAGACATTCAACGGAATGTTACCGCCGAACTAAACGCACTTCCTCGCGACAAGTTTAAGTAGGCTTTCAAAGACATTTCAATGCGAGGACGTTTCTGTGTGAATATACATATCTTACGAGTTTACTTATATAATTAGATCACACACGGATAAAAAATGATTCATAATTATATCAATATATATTGCAAACCTAAAAATTTGCATAAACATTTTTTTTAATTGTTGTCAAAATTTTTCATAAAAAAAATACAAAACAATCCTCCATTTACGCATTCATCTTATAATCCACGCAGATAGTCTATTATATATCTGTTTGCGTAATCACCCACTGTTCTTTTTATGTGCGAATCAGAATCACAATATATTTTTTTAATTTTGGTGGTTCATGGCCTACAATCAAGTCCTTACAGAACATACCACGGTCGGATCGGTTCCATCGAAATGTTCCATTTCATATGTAACATTACTGTGCACCGAATGAAATTATAATGTAAAGAGTATTTAGTTAAAATAATAAGTTGCCATCCGTTTCGGCCTAATAGACCAATTCCTAACTCAGATTTAATTCATTTGTTGAAAATAATTCCTTAACCGGTTAGGCGTTACGAATCCTAAGGGGGTTTTACTATTTAAACCTTTGTTAGATTATCAGTATTGGACATCAATTGTTGGCTTGGTGAAGGCGTTATCTCCAGAGGTATTCCTCAGCCAAGTTACTTTAGTTATTTCAAGTTCCTACTGAAGATAGCAGCTTAGTTGCCGAAATATGTGTTTAGGGGTACTAAATATCGTGTGACAAGGGGTTTTTCAATGTTTATTTTTGAATACATAAATGTTTTTAATTTAAACGATGCTTAATATTGTATAATACTGTGATTGTAGGCCAAATTGTGAACATATGAACAAACTCGGTTTTATTCTGGTTATATTATCGCGAGTCTGCTGTACTTATTGTGTAACTAGTGTAAATAACCAGGTTCCTTTTTTATAACCTTTATCCATCAGTTCCCATCCTTCCTTAGAATTTAAAAAGAGTCACCTTACAATTCGACCGTAATATTACGACCAACTGAAGTATAAAATATTGTAAAATTAATGGCAACTTCGAAATCATCTTGATTTGTAATCTTTATGCAATTTTCGTTGTAATAATTTGTTACAACCACTAATACGAACAAAAATATATCGAATGTTCTATTCAAAAATTTGCTATTATTTTCGTGGAATCTGGAAGCTATAGAATAGAGTCAATGTTTTATTAAAATTCTTCATTATCTTGTAAAAAAAGCATTGTCTAGTTTGCCATTTTTGCACTGCCACTCTTCCTTTTAGAATTTTTTCAGTCTAAAATTTGTCAATACTGAAACATTTCAGTTGAATTATGCTCACTGGTCAACAATTCTCGCCTTTTGTTCTAAATCGGCATTTTCAACTTTCGCAAGGTCTCGAAAGTTTTCGATTGTTTGATTGAATTTATTACTTTTTGATTGTTACTTGGTTTCAATAATTTTGTACGAAATGTAAGTCTCGTTGCCAATCACAGTGCTATTAAGGTGCTCATCACCGTCAGCTTCGTTGCAATGCAGAAAGGTCCGTACAGAGGCAGTTCGCTGGTTTTTGTGAAGATCCTTGGCACCCACCTCGCACAAAGTTTGTGGTACGTAGCTTGATCGTGGCAATTTCATGCAGTACCGTATGTGAGGAAAATTGCGTCCATTTCCGAAATCGTGGAACGTCAATCTTTACGAATTTTCTGCTTCATTTTTTCCACAAGATCGTCGTTGACAACAAGAGGTTTCCTACTTTGTTCCTCATCGTGCACGTTTGTTCGGCCTTCTCTAAAATACCTGCAGCAGTATCTGACCTTTCCTTCACTCATGGTGCCTGGACTGTAAAACTTTCATATTTGATGGTAAATTTCGGCAGTGTTTTCGTTTTTTTTTTGCATGGAGAAAACGAATCATGGGGCGCTTCGCACTTGGCGGAATTTTAAATCGTATTATTTATTTTAGCGCTTCGTTTTCCAACTAAATAGAATCACAGAACCACGGTAAAGTGACGTGTGGCTAGTTCACCAATCACTAAAGCACTCCCACAATGCACCAAGTTGACTACGATTCTGATTAGGCGGGAGTGTCTAAAATGGTCCTTGGTTTCCGAATAAGCCTCGTATTATTTGTTTCTTGGAGCTTCTCATTTACATTATAAAATAAATTAGATAGAAAATATTAAATTTTAGAAACGCTGCAGTTATCAAATCAGCTTTTAGTAGAATCAAACCTGAAATTGGTAGAAATAGCTTTGGTTACTTTGGCAGTCAGTACGTAGGTCAGTATACAATATCTAAAAAAAATACTTTTCATCTATTTTTGGTGTATAAACAAACAGATCAAATTATTTTACGAATGCCCACCCAGTTTATCCTTAATATTTCTTATACAATTATATTTAGTAGATTTTTGAATAAATATAAAATTTCTGTTTATGATGTATAGAATTTCAACGAAAATATGAGGATGTTGTCATATTTTCATGTGCGTCGAAACATTAATGTTTAAGAACTCGTTGCCATTATCTGATTAAAAAACACACCTAAATCTTTCTTCTGAAGGACACAAACGGAAGTTTAGGAGTATCATCATTTGTCTGGCACTTGTAACCACTTTATCAGTTTGTTTTTTGAGCCTACCACTTCCGTGTTTTCTTGCTCAATTCTCCGTTTCCCAAAACTATCTTGGCAAGTAATTTAACAGATCATAAAATTCGAGCCCGTAGAAATAGTTTCTGAAATTTCGCAGTAACTCATAAATATAATAATAATGTTTTTATAGCTCTCTGTAACTGGAATGTTTTTGATCATTTGAATATTAAACGTCGAACTCATGCAAAAAAGAAAGCATCGTTAGCAGTTGGCTCCGAATAACGACCACTTGTTAAATTTAAACCACAAGCTTCTGACTCTAATATTAGATGCCGTTAAATTTGCTGTTGCTTAATTTGTCCCCGGCAATTAATACCAGCCATAGTAGACTAACCAGAATTTTCATTTAAAATCACAAACTGTTTGTACAGAGATAGACTGGCATAAAACGAAACTGCTTTAAAAATGATATACACATGTCGTATTTCCACTAGCAAGTAGTTTCACAGTGAAATAAACATTAATTAAGCATTTTTATATTTTATACAGCATACGAATTAATTTTTTTTGCATCATCTGAAAAGGAGACTTGATATATTCTTTGAGTCTTTCGCGGTTTCTCGAACTGTCAATATTACAATTTACTTTTGGCTTAGACCGCGTCGTCATTTGGGAACTACACCCAGCATTATCAGGTAAGACCGACCTGTAGCTTGTCTGCCTTTACAAACATCCCAAGGATCCCCTTAAAGAAAAATAACATTTTGTAATAAGAAAAATCTCTGTCAAAAGAAAACAAAATTTCCTAGATAAAGGAATCTATTCTATTTTAATTGCTAAGATATGTAGCTTAAATACTGATGAATAAATAAACGCTTCTGTTAGCTCTTAACATCTTAATACAACTTTCCGTTTTACAAAAACAACATGCATATTACAATATACCGCTTATCGTGTGTACTTAAACTTTTCCCATTAATCAACAAACTCTCGAGATTCCGCTGAACTGGGAACAAAATATACACTTTATCATAAAATATGTTCACATTCTGTCAAGATCGCTCTGATTAAACACACAGTTTTACTCATAATTCATGATTCCAACTAAAAGGCATAACTCTCTTAACTGCACCGTGGAATTAAAATCCTAAATAATTGCCGTGTACTCTTACTGAAACGTTCATTATAGGAAACGCGGCTACGAAAGAACAGCATCAACCGCCCGTTTAAAAGACCGCAGTTTCATTCACTTTATAATTTCATGTGAGGCACATGCCCTCGAGAACTAGACGAACAATTGATTATGATTATATATCTTCAATCGCTATTGTTTTGGCCCACCCACGCACGATCTTTGTGATATGTCGGGCTTCGGTGCATCTGCATAATATAAAGCAGTCTCAAAGTTGAATGTAATATTTATTTAGTGCGTTTGTGTTCTGTGTATGTTTACTCCGTAGCCTCTTAGTTTCTCCTTCTAAATGAAAGGGAAAATAACCTCCGGTTCGAAATGGCCAGTGCCATAATTCTTACACATTTCCGAAATACCTTAATTCCACCACGATTCTGAGAATCATTCTAAAACAATTCTGAAATTTCTATACAGTTCACACAGTTTCGAAGTACTTCAGATATACCTACTCAAAATTGCACACAATAATTGATTAAAAATCTCAATAGATTTCCAAAAATTGCTAAGTAATTATGGCGATCATGTTGTTTCTCACATTTTCACAATAGTTTCGTAGTAATTTCTATACATTCTAAATTACTCTTAGATTCCTAAGCAATCCCAATATACAGTTTGCAAATAATTAACAGAAGTGTAAAATAATTTACACAATTTTGAAGCAATTCCAATGCCGTGCATATTGGTAACTAATGCCTACAGTTCTTAAGCAGTGTCATGATTTCGAAATAGTTTTCACACCTTCCTCTAAATACCGAATATTTCTAAATAATCCCAATTGCTAACAATTTCAATATACAAATCCTAAATAAAAAGCAATTCCAATACAATACCCTAAATTGCAGTTGATTCACAATTCATAAGCAATTGCCCTGGTTCATCGATCGCACCCAATCTCACACTTGCTCAACAGTTCGGTGGTAATTCCTGTAAATCCTAAATAATTTTTAGATTGTTCGGAAGTTCTTCCAATTCCAATTTAACTAATTGCCATAAGAAACAGTTTACGTAATTTCAAAGAATTTCAATGCAACACATTGCTAATTAATGTCGACAATTCTGAAAGGATTTCCGCAATTGTTAAGCAATTGTCATTGTCATTGTCAATTACAAACAGCTTTTACGCTTACTCCTAAACAACTCATACAGTCCTTTAACAATATCTAGATTTTTAAATGAATCTCAGTAATCCTAAATAATTTCCACAATTTCCAAGCAACTGCCATGGCTTCTCCATCTCGCACTTGCTCAACAGTTGCTCAACCGTTGCTTGGTAATTCCTATAAATCGATTCTTAAGTAATTCTACCAATCCCAATTCTTAACTATTTTACGTAAGTTAGAAACAATTTACGAAATTTCAAAGTAAGTCCAATGCTAGCAATGCATTGCTAACTAACGTCCACAATTCTTAAAGGGTGTCCGTAATTGTTAAGCAATTGTAATGAGTTAGAAGCAGTTTTTAAGCTTTCTTCTAAATAACTCTTAAAATGCTTTAACAATTTCCAGAAATGTGAAATGAATCTCAGTAATCTTAAATAATTTCCACAATTCTTAATCAATTACCATGTTTTTTCAATTGCACTCAATCTCACACTTGTTCAATAGTTGCGTGGTAATTCCTATAAATGGTAAATAATTTTTGATTGTCAAGCAATTCTTAACTATTGCGGTAAGTTAGAAACAATTTAGAAAATTTTAAAGCAAAGCCAAGGCAATGCATTGCCAACAAATGTCGACAATCCTAGGATGTCCGCAATTGTTAAGCAGTTGCCGTGCGTTAGAAACAATTTTTACGCATTTTCCAAAATAACTTACAATTATCTAACAATTTCCACAAATTAGAAATGAATCTCAGTAATCCTAAATAATTTCCACAATTTCTAAGCAATTGCCATGGTTTCTCAATCGCACTCAATCTCATACTTGCTCAATAGTTGCTTGGTAATTCCTATAAATCCTAAATAATTTTTGATTCTCACGACAATTCTTAAAGGGTGTGTCCGCAATTGTTAAGCAATTGCCGTGAGTTAGAAACAGTTTTTACGCTTTTTCCTAAATAACTTAGAATTCTCTGACAATTTCTACAAATTAGAAATGAATCTCAATAATCCTAAATAATTTCCACAATTTGTAAGCAATTGCCATGGATTCTCAATCGCACTCAATCTCATACTTGCTCAATAGTTGCATGGTAATTCCTATAAATCCTAAATAATTTTTGATTCACAAGCAATGCTCCCAATTCCAATTCTTAACTAATTGCCGTAAATTAGAAACAATTTACGAAATTTTAAGGCAAAGCCAAGGCTATGCATTGCTAACAAATGTCGACAATCCTTAAAGGGTGTCCGCAATTGTTAAACAGTTGCCGTGAGTTAGAACCAGTTTTTACGCATTTTCCTAAATAACTTACAATTCTCTAACAATTTCCACAATTTCTAAGCAATTGCCACGGTTTCTCAATGGCACTCAATCTCATACTTGCTCAATAGTTGCTTGGTAATTCCTATAAATCCTAAATAATTTTTGATTCTCAAGCAATTCTCCCAATTCCAATTGTTAACTAATTGCCGTAAGTTAGAAACAATTTACGAAATTTTAAAGCAAAGCCAAGACAATGCATTGCTAACTAATGTCGACCATCCTTAAAGGGTGTCCGCAATTGTCAAGCAATTGCCGTGAGTTAGAAACGGTTTTTACGCTTTTACTAAATAACGTACAATTCTCTAGCAATTCCACAAATTAGAAATGAATTTCAGTAATCCTAAATAATTTCCACAATTTCCAAGCGATTACCATGGTTTCTCAATCGCATTCTATCTCACACTTGCGCAATAGTTGCTTGGTAATTGCAATAAATCTTAAATAATTTTTAATTTTTAAGCAATTTCAATTCTTAACTAATTGCCATAAGTTAGAAACAATTTAAGGAATTTCAAAGTAAGTCCATTGCTAACTAACGTCTACAATCCTTAAAGGGTGTCCGCAATTATTAAGCAATTGCCTTGAATTAGAAACAGTTTTTACGCTTTTTCCTAAATAACTTACAATTCTCTAATAATTTCCACAAATTGGAAATGAATCTCAGTAATCCTAAATAATTTCCACAATTTCTAAGCAATTGCCATGGTTTCTCAATCGCACTCAATCTCACACTAGCTCAATAGTTGCTTGGTAATTGCTATACATCCTAAATAATTTTTGATTCTTAAGCAATTCTCCCAATTCCAATTGTTAACTAATTGCCGTAAGTTAGAAACAATTTATGAAATTTTAAAGCAAAGCCAAGACAATGCATTGCTAACCAATGTTGACAATCCTTAAAGGGTGTCCGCAATTGTTAAACAATTTCCGTGAGTTAGAAACAGTTTTTATGCTTTTACTAAATAACGTACAATTCTCTAGCAATTCCACAAATTAGAAATGAATTTCTGTAATCCTAAATAATTTCCACAATTTCTAAGCAATTGCCATGGTTTCTCAATCGCATTCAATCTCACACTAGCTCAATAGTTGCTTGGTAATTGCTATAAATCTTAAATAATTTTTGATTTATAAGCAATTTCAATTGTTAACTAATTGCCGTAAGTTAGAAACAATTTATGAAATTTTAAAGCAAAGCCAAGACAATGCATTGCTAACCAATGTCGACACTCCTTAAAGGGTGTTCGCAATTGTTAAACAATTGCCGTGAGTTAGAAACAGTTTTTATGCTTTTACTAAATAACGTACAATTCTCTAGCAATTCCACAAATTAGAAATGAATTTCAGTAATCCTAAATAATTTCCACAATTTCTAAGCAATTGCCATGGTTTCTCAATCGCATTCAATCTCACACTTGCGCAATAGTTGCTTGGTAATTGCTATAAATCTTAAATAATTTTTGATTTTTAAGCAATTTCAATTCTTAACTAATTGCCGTAAGTTAGAAACAATTTACGAAATTTTAAAGCAAAGTCAAGACAATGCATTGCTAACCAATGTCGACAATCCTTAAAGGGTGTTCGCAATTGTTAAACAATTGCCGTGAGTTAGAAACAGTTTTTATGCTTTTACTAAATAACGTACAATTCTCTAGCAATTCCACAAATTAGAAATGAATTTCAGTAATCCTAAATAATTTCCACAATTTCTAAGCAATTGCCATGGTTTCTCAATCGCATTCAATCTCACACTTGCGCAATAGTTGCTTGGTAATTGCTATAAATCTTAAATAATTTTTGATTTTTAAGCAATTTCAATTCTTAACTAATTGCCGTAAGTTAGAAACAATTTACGAAATTTTAAAGCAAAGTCAAGACAATGCATTGCTAACCAATGTCGACAATCCTTAAAGGGTGTTCGCAATTGTTAAACAATTGCCGTGAGTTAGAAACAGTTTTTATGCTTTTACTAAATAACGTACAATTCTCTAGCAATTCCACAAATTAGAAATGAATTTCAGTAATCCTAAATAATTTCCACAATTTCTAAGCAATTGCCATGGTTTCTCAATCGCATTCAATCTCACACTTGCGCAATAGTTGCTTGGTAATTGCTATAAATCTTAAATAATTTTTGATTTTTAAGCAATTTCAATTCTTAACTAATTGCCGTAAGTTAGAAACAATTTACGAAATTTTAAAGCAAAGTCAAGACAATGCATTGCTAACCAATGTCGACAATCCTTAAAGGGTGTTCGCAATTGTTAAACAATTGCCGTGAGTTAGAAACAGTTTTTATGCTTTTACTAAATAACGTACAATTCTCTAGCAATTCCACAAATTAGAAATGAATTTCAGTAATCCTAAATAATTTCCACAATTTCTAAGCAATTACCATGGTTTCTCAATCGCACTCAATCTCACACTAGCTCAATAGTTGCTTGGTAATTGCTATAAATCCTAAATAATTTTTGTTTCTTAAGCAATTCTCCCAATTCCAATTGTTAACTAATTGCCGTAAGTTAGAAACAATTTACGAAATTTCAAAGTAAGTCCATTGCTAACTAACGTCTACAATCCTTAAAGGATGTCCGCAATTGTTAAGCAATTGCCTTGAATTAGAAACAGTTTTTACGCTTTTTCCTAAATAACTTACAATTCTCTAACAGTTTCCACAAATTAGAAATGAATCGCAGTAATTCTAAGTAATTTCCACAATTTCTAAGCAATTACCATAGTTTCTCAATCGCACTCAATCTCACACTAGCTCAATAGTTGCTTGGTAATTGCTATAAATCCTAAATAATTTTTGATTCTTAAGCAATTCTTCCAATTCCAATTGTTAACTAATTGCCGTAAGTTAGAAACAATTTTCGAAATTTCAAAGCAAGTCCATTGCTAACTGACGTCTACAATCCTTAAAGGGTGTCCGCAATTGTTAAGCAATTGCCTTGAATTAGAAACAGTTGTTACGCTTTTTCCTAAGTAACTTACAATTCTCTAACAATTTCCACAAATTAGAAATGAATCTCAGTAATCCTAAATAATTTCCACAATTTGTAAGCAATTACCATGGTTTCTCAATCGCACTCAATCTCACACTTGTTCAACAGTTGCTTGGTAATTGCTATAAATCCTAAACAAATTTTTGATTTTTCGTTGCAATTACAATTCTCAACTACTTGCCGTAAGATGCAAGCAATTTACATTTATTTAGAAAGAGTTTTGACAGCTTCCCCTAAATATCTCTTATAATTCTTTAACAATTCCAAGAAATTTGAAACGGTTCGTGGTATTCTTAAACGATTCCCACTATGGTTAACAGTTGTATTATACAATTCCCAAATAAGAAGCAATTGAAATGGCAAGCCCGGGATTGCTAATCGATCTCTCTAATTGTGTAAAAATACATTTTCTACATGTGCTGAGCAATTGCGACGACTTAGGAACAGTTTTCACAAATTTTAAACAATTCCTTAATAATTCTTACAAATCCGAAATAAATCTTCCAAAAATCTTCTTATTCAATTCCTATAAATCAGAAATGATCCCAATGTAATTCCTGCACTATAAATATATTCTACAATTCGTTTAAAATTCTTCGGGAAACCCCAAAAAAATTCAAATAATTCGGAACTCTTACAATTTTTAGTAATACTTTCTCAACATATCTTGCACTCCCTCACAATTCTTTTTGTGCTTGTAACATGTTTTTATAGAAAAACAACTAAAAGATCTGTTGATGGTTTACTTTGATTTTCATTTTTATGATTTCACACTTAACGTTTGCTAGGCAGCGACATGTTTGGTTTTTCCAAGCAAAGAATACATGCATATCACCATTGACCTGTTGTTGAACTCCAGATAGAATTATGTATGTCACTTGGAAGTTATAATACCTATTTTATTTTTCTGTAAGATTTTACCACAAAAACCATTACATACCCATAAAACTAAAACCTGATAGGTAGCTATATATTATGGATGATGTGCAGTACGACCAATAAATTGTTTGATGAAGGTTGGCCATACTTAATTAGACTGTTTATAACCTGTAGTACAACTTGACGGTTGTCGTATATATTTGAGTTACATTTAGTATACTATAATTATTACTTTAGAAAACAAGATGCTGTTTTCAGAGTATATAAATTAAACATCTGTAACGGCTGCAGTTCCCATATCAGTCTCTTGTCTTCGTCGATAGACTCACTTGAATTAATAGATTCTTTATAAGTTCTGAGAAAATATTTAATAATTTAATGCCTGCCTTGTACATCGAGATATCACTACGCTCATATACTATTTCCATAATTAAATAAGTGGACGCGACTGCCTCCCTGGACTTTCCCATACTGGAAACTGTTCATATCATCTTTATTCAACAGTAGAGATATTTTCCTCAAAACGGTTGTTCAAGTGCTATCCTAAAACCTTGCCTCGTAACGAATAGACTTACAAGGCTTGTAAGAATTCCCGCCAAATATCTGCGGTGCCCCTTAATTTCCTTTTAATATGCAACCAAGCATACTTCATTCTCTACTATATACGTCGCGCGGTCTAACTAGTACCGATCGCTGTTGCTACCGAGGTAAAATTTTCTAAGTCCCTGGAAATTATATTTTGTAGGGCATAAAAAATCGATTTTTTTATTTTCGCGGAAAAAGATTTTTTGACGCAAACAAATAACCGTTAGAATAAAAAAAATATTTTTCTAAAAAAGAAGGGGGAGGGGGCCGGTGCGCTTACATATATCCACGAGTGTAATATTTCTTTGCATATTCATATGCTCCATTACGTACTGAGCGATTCAGTGAAAACCCCAGCTTTCTATCTTTTTTCGTTTATTAATTAAAGGAGTTTGAAGTTTCAAACTTCCAAGCTTCGTAGAGGGCGCCACAGGAAAATTACGGAGTTCTTCAAAAAACGTATCGATAGCCCCTTGCGAGGTCTATCGACATATGAATTTAAAAAAAATTCCTTGGAGCAGTTTTTGAGAAATAATTTTTTGAAAATTTCCAAAATTTTGAAAATTCGTAATTTAGGCCCCTTATAATTTTTCAAAAAACTTTTTATATCACCTCATTTTACCCTTCATATACTATTCAGAAAATAAAAATCATTTGAATCGATTCATCCGTTTTCGAGTAATTGGGCGTTAAACTCAAAATTTTAAAAAAATCATAGCGCCCTTCATTTTAAAGCTAGCGAGTTCGGTAAAAAATTATCAGATTTGTCTTATGACCCTCTATCGTTATCAGCAATAAAAGTTTCAAAATTGTAATCACGAAAAAAGGGATACCAAAAAAACATGCGTAACTTCCGCTTCCGGTTTCGGATTTTTTTGAAAAGCTTATTTTTTCGACGAATTTTCGATACACCCCCGCATTCCAAAGCGCATCAAAATCGGAGCAATACTTTCGGCTGTAGGAGCGTCACATACATACATACATACCCACCCACAGACAGACATTTTTTAAAAACCCCTTTTTTGGGTTCCTAGAGACCCAAAACGGATATTTCCGTTAAAATCACGATTTCGAAAATTTTCATGAATTCAATACTTACCCTATACCTATAAGGTATGGGAAAGTAAAAAGTAGGTACTCCTAATAAATAAGTTGCGTAGATATCGATGATATGCACTTAACAAAAGAATGGCATGATGATGATGATGATTTGAAAGAGCGAGATCTAGGACGCTGTTTTCCAAGCATCTCTACGCACTTAGGCCACATTTGGCCCATTGTACACCCTCACTAAGAATTTTGTCTATGTGGGGTAATTCCAACTCCAATAGTGATTTTTAACGTGTCACACATCGCAATGGCACGGGACCTGATGATGATTTGAAAGAGCGAGATCTAGGACCCGGTTTTCCATAGTTTGCTTCAATATACGCGAATACTATTTATACAGGGTATTTGTTTATGTAGGTTCCGGGTTGCGCATATTCGTCGCCCGTTCACGTACGATCAGGAGAGTTAAGGCAGCCTGGTCCCCAGTCAGTACTTGGATGGGTGACCCGAAGGTTGCGTTAACGCGGCGCCTCTCTCTCACGAGGATTGATCACTACGGGAGAGTAGATCAACAATCCCCCTTATGGGGGAGGCCCTTGCCCAACAATGGGATAACGCAGGCCATCAAAAAAAAACTGTTTTTTTACTACTAACATGAGAAAACCTTATTGTTTACCTCATTTGTGTAATGAGAAGTAGTTCATTATTAACCTAGGTAAATAATAATAATTCATTATTTACCTAGGTTAATAAAGATAATGAAAATTATCAAAAAATATGAAATTCATTTAAAATAATAGTTGATTGTACAGTTATTACAAGTCATGTGCACTGCTGCATTTCCACTATTAATAGAATTACCATTATTTAATGTAGAATAATGACGTTCATTGGAACCCATCAGTTTCAATTGTTTTATTCGTTGCCTTGATAACCGAGCCCCAGGCTACTTAATATTTCGATATGTTCGAATAATAGGGGAAATGGCTAATTTTAAAATAAAAATAAGATCTTTTGGTGTTAGTTCGGCTATTAGTAGTAAAAAAAATACTATATATACTTCCGTTGAGAAGGCAATTATTTACCTCGAAAATTATATCCTTCGGCGCTACGCGCCTCAGGATATAAAATTTCTCGGTAAATAATAGCTCACTTCTCAACCTAGGTATATAATATACTATTTAAGACGCATACCGGTCGATTTTTGTATAATTTTCCCGAATACAGTACAGAAAAACATTTAGCCGATTTTGGCAAAGTGTCTTTTAAAATGCAAAACTTACGAGGGTGATTTTAAAATAATTTTCCGGAATTGGTAGCAGAAAATAATTTTATACTGTTTATTCCTTTTTAGGAAGTGACACTGGGTATTTAAAGTAAATTTTTCTGAATCTAGTGGGAATAATAATAGTCATACGGGTTTTTCGTTTATTGTAAGTAAAAAGTTTATTTAAAGAGACGAAAGAGGCTAGAGGAGAATTTTTATAGAACTTAATTGATTAGGGCCTAAAAAACAACATTTATATAACGTTTTTCGATTGAGGGGTGTCAAATCGCAATTTGGAAGATTACAGATACACGGTATCTATTTTTAAATAGTTTTCCTGAAAACAACATATCTGTTAGGTTTTAAAAATCGCCGTTAATTAGATATTATTGCTATGGCCGACCTCACGTACCTTTAGCAGCAACCAACGTGTGCTGATGTTTATTAATTCCTAATTCGCTTGAAGTTAAGAGAGTTATGACTTAATATAGGTATATAGGAAAATATTGAAATTTCAGTAATGCAAACACTGTTAATTACAAGATAACGTTTAAAAATGCTGATTAAGACAAAATAGGCAAAGAAAAACTATAAAAAAGTACTATTACCAAAAAATAAATTGTTTTTTTATTTGTTTATGAACGCATTATATTAATACTAACAATAAAATAGAACGATGTCACTATAACTTTTGTGTTCATATCTTCCCTGTGATTGAGTTGTCACTTATCATGATATGTATTAATAAAGATTGTTATATTTCACTAATAAATGTTTTTGGAATGCTTTACCTTACCAAACTAATATGTATATAAGTAAGCAATAAAATGAATTTTCACAAGGCATTATTTTTAAGGTATAGTAGTCTATGAAATGCATTGTGTGTTGCCTACTTTTTACGATTAACTCTTCATCACTTGAGGCATATAAACATTTTTATGCGATGGTTACTAGCCCAACATTTAATTTTTAGCTTAAACATTGTAATACAGAGAGTGGAAATTGAGAGTCTTAACATCGTTAGACATAATTCCGTTACCTTAATTATTGTGCATTTGTCATTTTGTTGTGTTGAGACAATAGCGAGAGTTGTACTCACACACAATTGTGAACGGAGTTGAAACAAGCGTTTCCGTATTTGGGGTTTTACAAATAGATAATGCGCATTGTGGTTCTCTGAAAGCATTAATGAGCCTTTGATCTACGGTATCATATAGAGTGCATAGTTTTAGGGTTATACATTATAATTAGAGTTAGCCCACGGTGGGACTACTAACCCTTCCTCAAAGGACGGGGCACATGATATAGGTAAGCGTAGCTGGATGAGGGTAGGTACGTCAAAGCTGTCCGTGTGTAAAAATCAAGGCAGCATTAATTTTCATCTAATTTTAAACTCCTAAGGCACTACAAAACGTCCACGCTGCTTGCTGCCTATTACGTCATAATTTTACATTTAGTTGAAACTTTACGGAAAATGAACTCTTTGATGTGCAAAACGAGGGCAATGTTATTATAAATTTTATGTAACACCTAGCTTTTCTCGTTTGAACAAGAACCTTAATTTTTGCTCGTCGTGGACATAATAGTTCTTAAGTGCACTAATGTACAAGACGCTAAACTAATAAAAAGTAAAGATATGATTTGTCGAGTCTATAACTATTGGAACTGTTCCAGCTCATTATTATCTTAATAGTGCATACACTAAATTCAACTGATTTCTACTACACCATCTAAATTAGAGTAAGCGGTGTCAGACATCTTAAAGTTGGTGTTACTATTTCTTAATCTTCCTTTAGTTTGACAGCTGTCATTCTTAAGTATCAATTCAGTTTTTATTACTGTTAGTTTGCTTTCAGTTTAATTTGGATTTATATTACATTGTGAATTAATTATAACACCTACGTACAGTGAAGAATTTCATAGAAAGTAATCGATCTAAGAAGCGATACGTTCGGAACATTTTTCTGGAAATAACTCTAGCTATTCTAATATTGCAACGGCGTTTATCTTTTTTACTGATTTATGTAAGTGAAATATTTTTAACTTACTTTTATGTAAGCCGAAATTTCCATGTTTATCAAATTAAACATTTCATAATATCTACTACATTAACCTTAAACTTGTTTTTGCAGCAGTTCCTTATGGGTCATTGCGTTTAGCTGTCGGTAATAAAGGACGCATCTTATAGGTCACTATCACTGCAAAATTCAATGTGCCTGTTCTAACTTATTTTCTTGTTTGATTGTGTAGCATTTTTATTGTAAACGCATGCGCTTATTAAAAGGTAAAATAACTTTTTTATAATTCTTTATAACTGTTTTATACTGTTTATACAGTTATACAGTTCCATAATTCGCGGTAAAACTCCTGGTAGCGCTGTTCAGTAGCACATATTAAATATAAAACAGCTAAAATATTCACACGAACCACGAGAAGAAGTAGAAATTTGGCAACTGTGTAATATGCATGTTGTATACTTTACGGAAAATATTTTTGCAGTTACTATGGAAAACTATTAAAAAATATTTATTGCATAATTATTATTATCTAGGCCAGTCGACACTTTCGACAACATATATCAACTATTAAACTATATGACTAATATGACGATTTGCACTTTTCACTGCAATTGAACATTGTACTCGTTGCAGCGTATTTCCTTGAAAGTTGCAACTCCTTGGTTGATACGATTTGTTAATTCGTCCACATTGTTCACTGGTGTGAGATACACCAAAGCCTTCAGATAACCCCATAAATAAAAATCTAAGGGCCTTAGATCAGGTGACCTTGGCGGCCAAACTATAGTACCTCCAACGACCAATTCACCGATCTGGAAAATGATTTTGAAGCCAATCTCGAACTATGATTCGATAATGGGATCAAGCACCATCTAGTTGGTATCACATATTTTGTTTAAATATCAGTGGAAAGTTTTCCAGTAAGATTTTAAAATAATAAGACGATTTGGCACCATAGAAGGTCCAATGATTTCATTATTTACCATGCCTGTCCAACACTGTATCGATATTAATGACTTCGAACATGAGTTACGTGAAGGTTCTCATCTGCCTACACATGATTATTATGAGTATTGTAAACTCCATCGTATGTAGATGTCGCCTCATCTGTCCGCAAATATTACCAATAAAATTCGTATTTTCCTGATGTTGATTTAGTAGCCTTTCCCAGTGCCTAACTCGTAATCCTATGGTAATATGTGCCTTATTCGAAAATGATATAGGATGTTGGCGTGTAGTGCTGCCGACTTGAGTGTGGGACAATCCGAGAAATACCACGTACGCTTTTGGTAGGCTCCCATTCAATTAAATGTAACACATTTTTTCCAATATCGGGCTGTCTTACCATACCTAGACGACTACCACTAGCACCTCTTTTTAGACAAACACATCCTTTCTCTCCTAGTCGTTGGTCAGTTAATTATTTGAATATCGTTCAGAATATAGCCTTGCCGCTATATTACAATTACCACAGCCTCCTGCAAGAATCCAAATCATGTCGGTGTATTCAGGAAATGTGTATTCTATTAAAGCAAGTCAAACGGAAATAGCAAAAAAGAACAGAAAAAGATGTTTAACAATAGTAAAATTCGGAATAGCGGTGTCAAATTAAATAGAAAGTACTATAAGCCTAGCTTAGATTTCCCTTGATGCCATATTTAAATCTCGTGTTTTCAACAAAATCTTAGGATCAAAAAACTGCAATTTAAACTTATGCAGAAGGATGTCATTGTTAATACCTTAAGTTTATTGATGAAGAACTACTTTCATCGATAATATCTATTAGTTTAGCTTTGTTGTTAAACATACGCAGCATTCGAATATCAAACTTCAAGAAGCTCGTGTGAATAAACTAGCCTGCAAAAAATAAATATTTTAGCTGTTTATATTCAGTATATACTGCTGAACAACGCTACGAAGCGTTTTATCTCAACTTATGGGACAACCTGTAGAATTAAGCGTATAATTATATGGGTGTTATTATCAGCAGAGTTGAAAAGATGTACATGAGGACAAGACAGAGAAACTAACATATATACATATACAGGGAATTTTTCTTTGTAGTATACATTGCCTATGTATAGTTTTAAAAAGAACGCATCCATTACGCCTATTATTTAAGCAACTAACTATACAGACAACTAAAGCATGCTGTGGCCAATACAATCAAATTAATTCAAGGCTAAAAATAAAATTTGTCTTTATTTAGTATCTTTTTGCTATTTTTGTACAACCATGTACAGTAAAGACGAAAAAGTGGAAATTCTAATGTGGTATCAGAATGGTAACAGCTTAAGAACTGGGAGAGACTTATTTTCACTACAATATCCAGAAAGACCTATTCCTTGTATTCGAACCATACAAACAATTGTTAGAACATGCAAATCAGAGGGATGCGTAATAAATTCTCATAAAATAAGAACTAAAAGTAATCACGTTTTAACAGAAGAAATTAAATTTAATATTTTATGCTATGTTGAAGAAAACCCCATAATATCACTACGAGAAATAGGTTCACATTTTAATGTTTCTAAAACCTCGGTATTTGTAACACTAAAAGAATTTAAATATAAATCGTACAAATTTTCGAATCACCAACAACTATTCGATGGAGACAAAGAAAAAAGGAGAATCTTTTTTGAAATATTCTTTAATTTGCTGAATGAACATGAATACCGTTTAAATAAGATACCGTTTAAATAAGATAGTTTTTAGTGATGAAGCAGTTTTCACAATAAATGGAGAAGTCAATTCACAAAATTTTCGGTATGTATTATAATTCCTCATCTATCCACTATCCAGTATCCTGATAAACTTATTTCTTAGATATTGGTCCCGCACTAACTGCCATTTACAAAACTTAACTTACAGTCAATACACTGGGAAAGTTAACGTATGGCTAGCAATAGTTGAAAATAAGTTTATCGGTCCATAGTTTATTGATGGTAATCTCGATACAGCTACATTTTTAGAGCTATTAAGGAACGACATCATTCCGGCAATAGATAACTTAAACATCGATGACCCGTGTTTTCAGATGGATGGAGCCCCCCCGTATTCCACGAATGTTATAAGAGACTTTCTAAACGACAGGTTTCCAGTACGTGGAATAGGAAGATTCGGTCCTATACTGTGGCCCCCGCGTTCTGCAGATTTGTTACCCAATGACCTTTGCTTGGGGATATCTGAAATCAAAAATGTATGCTTATATTCCAATACCAAGTATTGATGAATTAAAAGATCGCATACGTACCGAATGCAATAGCTTGAATCCCGACTTTCTTGACAATGCTGTGCATTCTTTTCAACACCGTTTAGGTTATTGTTTAGAAGTAGAAGGTGGTCGTTTCGAATACTTGTTGTAACTTTTGTTTTTATTTTCATTTCCGTTTTCTGTTATTGATATTTAATGTTTTACAATAATAATCGTCGTTGGTGGTCAACTCATTTTGCTTTACTTATTTAATATAAACACTGCATCAATGTAACCTTCATACTCAAATAATTCACAACTTTCACAACTGCAGTGAGGTTTGCTTCTGTTTTTTAGTTGCGGGTATAGTTGGTTGCCTACACAATAGGCGTAATTGGCTGGTTCTTTTTAAAAGTAAACATAGGTAATGTATACTAAAAAGAAAAATTCCCTGTGTATATATATTATCAACTAAATGGAACAAAAGGAAACGCATAATACAGTAGTAGACGCAAGAAGAGTAGGGAAATCAAAATAGCGTCTAAGGAAAGTTTTACCCGTATAAATTTTTCAATACCGTATACAGAGTTACAAAAATAAATTCTGTATTCCCTGCAAACATATACAAAACTCTGAAAGTGGGCAGATTGTGTTGAAAAGAAGGGTAAATTTCTTATCACGTAACAAAACATGCAAGTGCTTAATGTAAGCGAAACATTGCTAGGTGTCGAAGTATGGTGTATTTTATTCTCATTGGCATAGCAAATTTTTCATTGCAGACGTTATTTTTTGCTCCACTTTGAGTAATTGTAGTTTTACGTTACAAATTTGCACAGATGATGGAGATAATGTATCACTAATTATGAGCTTTTCATTTGTGTTATCTGTTTTGAAAATTACACATGCCATTAAATTTATAATAGATCGCTTGTTTAATAATTAAACTTATATCATTGGTGCTGTTTCTGTAGTACAGTTTAACAGTTCGTTTTGTTGAGTTTGCTACTACTTGTACACGTTTGAAACAAATTAATTATCAGAAGTAATTGGCCCTTTGCCCAGGAAAGTTTGGAACAATACAAAAGCAGTTGACAAACTCGAACACGTTGACAAAACTGGTATATATGTACAGGGTGTATTAGAAATATGTACAAATATTAAATCCGATGGTAGATTACAATATATACAAACTAGAAAATGGCAATGGGACCTTTAAGATATGAGAAAATAATAATTGAAAATGTGATCCAAAATTGTTTGAGTACCGCAGGATAATAAAAATTTGAGTTCAAAGGCATGTTATGAAAAGGAGAGTAAGATAGAAGTGCAAAAAATATTCTTATCAACTGTCATAAACCAATACTATTAGGTAGGTCAGTAATTTCTATTCAGTCGGTTGTTGTTATCACAAGCCAGACAAGTTTTTACGTGTTTGCAACTTTGGCTTTACTTTGCAATTAGGTAATAACCTTCTACAGCTTAAAAGCATTTTCTATGTATTATCAGCAGTTCTCAAACAAAGTTTTATTTTATTTTTTAGTTCAAAAAATAAACTTAATGATTTTTGAAAAATGAATAGTACCATTGAATTCTACTTGAGCCAATCTGTTACTGGTTTAAATATTTGTACCTATTTCTGATACACCCTGTATATGTTTGTGTAATAAACTATGCTAGAAAAAAAAGCACCTTAATATAATAAAGTCTAAGATCTTACGAAAGACATCATCTTGATTTATTTCCATTACACCGTTGATGGAAAAAGGAAAGCGGTTCTTTACAGTCAGTGATTCTCCAAAATATTTAATTATTTGAATTATTAAAAATAAATCACGCCACTGAATCCCATCTTCAGGTCCTAAATAACTGTGAATATAAATTTAATTTAAGAAATTGACTAAGAAAAAATATCTTGAGTAGAGAATTTAAGCTAAAAGCTACCAACACAATAATTTTGAAAAAAATATATCCCTGTTTTGTTACGTGTCGCTATCACAACGAGCGTTTAACGGTCTTGCTGTCATTCTAGCAAGCATTGTATGCTGAAATTTTAAATTACAGGTTAACTTTAAATATGCAAATGTTGATACGGCTAACAATTACTATATTAGCATAGTCTAAATAATACCTAGACGTCTGACCAATGTCTTCATTTTGAGGGTTAGTTTTAGAGCACGTACTTAGAGGCGCCACAGTTGGTTTCATTTACGCAACAATTAACCCCCAACGTTCTACTAGTGTTGCTAACTGAGAGAAAACCCGCTAAGCTAAGCACGTCGTTTCTTATTACAAGTATTAACGCTCACAAATAAGAAATGCAGTTAAAGATATTATATTCTATTCCAGAAATACTATTTATGGTATTATATAAAAGAAGATTTTGTTCTTCGTAAACGATATGAGTGCCTAACGTATTGTTTACTTTAAATGGTACTGAAGCTTTTTTTATTTATTTTACATTAGAAAAGAGGTTTTAGCTTCAAATGAAAACTCCGTGTTGACCATGTTCGCAGATGACACTGCCATCATCAGCCAAAACAACGATATCAACATGGCAATCATACAGTTACAGGAGAACGTATACATAATTAGTGATTGGCTCACCAAATGACGATTACAACTTAATGTCACTAAAACTGAAGCTAAAGGCGGATTCAGGCTCGTACGCAGAACGTCGATGTCGCAGAAAGTCGTTGCTGTAGAAAGTTTGGAGAAGTACATTGAAATGCGACTGTTTTTGCTCGTGCGCGCGTCGTCGTGACGCGGCTTGCTGTAAATATACTTGGAAATGCGCAGCGGCACTCAGACGCAGAAGTAGGTAGAAGTTCAACTTTCGACGTAGTTGTGTATGCGTTTTGTATAGTATCATCACAAATTGCCATGAGGTGGATGCTGTAAAAATGTTTATAGTTATAAAATTTGCTTCCAGATTTGAATGGATTTTGTATTGCAATATGTTTGCCGTCTATTGCTCCAAGACAGTTTGGCATATTCCATCTGTAACTTATGTAACTTAGTATCTATTAATTTTTAATGTTAGTACAGTAAACCTATCATAAAACCGGCTTTTAATATGATTCCATTGTTCGGGAGTTGGGGGTGACATATATATTGGTGAAACAACCTCCCAAAGCGCATTGCACGTTTCTCTTATAATTAAAAATAAGCTACTTCACACATTGACGAACCATGTGCTAAGTAACCATAAATCAGATAGTATCTCATTAGATATTATCCCTCTAATTTTAATAATTCCTACCTTAATGTAAACAGCACAGTTTACATGTGCATATCACGTAAAATAGGCGTTAAACTACGCAGGAGCAAAAACCGATGATTAAATATAGTCACTACTGCGCACAAGAACGTAAATTTGCAACAACCGCTTTTCACGTACTTCTGCGACATCGACGTTCTGCGTACGAGCCTGAATCCGCCTTTTATTATACTCGTACTACCTTGTAAGAAACATTGTAACCGTATTGAAATGCCTTTATTTGCGTAAATACCCATTAGCAACTTAGCTAGGAACCTTTCTTCGCATTCCTTAAGTAGGTGAACAAAGAGTTTCTTAAGAAAAGATTATGGCCAGTTGGACTAAGAAAAGACAAATGAAGGGGTTAGAGCAAAAAGGGTATAAGTGACATTTTTAATTTTTTTGATATAAATGCAGAAGATGAGACTGAAGGGTGTATGCTTTCAGTGCATAAAGGATATAATTGCATTTAGGGACTACTAGCCCCATCTGTGAATAAGTAAATAAACGTACTTAGCAAACGGCCATGGCTGACTACGATTAATAGAACCTTACAGTCCTATATGGCTAGCTCAATCGACCATGGGGGCGCTGCCAAGCGGCAAACCAATTACCACTTGATTTCTTATGAAACATTTTTAATGTTGCTTGTTATGTTACCATTTTTTTAGGTTATAATTATGACAAGGCGCTTGACAGCAATTATTAATTATCATCCTCAATTAATGCAATAAAATCGAAGGGCATTTACCAGGAGATTTTAAATTTTACTTGGAATTAAGGAGCATTGTATCACAAACGAAAATACGAGTAAGTAGCACTTGCCTATTCAATTAAATAACGTCGTTCATTAAATAGACAATAATAAATGAGTAAAGAAATTTGACTGTTTTAATTATTTATTTTTAATATTTTTCTACTTAAAGGCTTTTCTTTTAATCTATTGGGCTTCACCTGATCACTTTTTGTATTACAGTAACTTGTCAGTACTGGCTTTATCAAGTGCGGTAAAATGATGTCGCATAGTAAATCTTTGTGACTAGTACAAGTGAAAAAATTGTTACATAGAAGATGAGGTTTTATAAAAGAAGTTAAATTTTGACATATGTTATGTGATGGCATTAGATGTAAAACTGAAATGTGTATGTAATGTGGTGAACTAAAATCGTAAACTTAAAACTAGGGTAATGAAGTTTGCCTTTATCTTGAATCTGTATCAATGCCAGTAATGGCGTTGGTGCTTCAGTTGCTTCATGTGATGTGAGAACATTTAAGCATTCTTGGCAGTCTACTTCGTCTTCTATTTTTTTTCAGAATATACCCTGCTAAGAAAGCCAACGAAGCCGTTTCTAAGTTTTCAGCTGCTCTAACATCAGTAGTGTCATTGGAGCCACAGCGTAAACGAACATGACTAAACATGGCCTCTACAGCATCTGAGTTGAAAGCACGAGTTAGAACATAGTAAAAGCCCTTTTGTTCTAACAGAAATTTTACACATTGGTAACTGCTTTCAGCTGTAAATCTTAAGGCTTCTGATGTTTCTTGCGTTAAACCTTCTATAGATTCAATATATTTTGGAAATTCTTCATGTAACCAACTCAGTCGCTCATCTGACATATTGGTATAGGGTGCAACATTTTTATCCAAAGATCTAATATGGTGTGTTGTATTACTGACATCATGCAATTGAAAAAATCTGTACATAACTTCCATATACACAATAGTCGCATAACAACCATCGAAACCATTTGCACCTTTCTGCCAAAGATACCTTAACGAAGTGGTTAGTGGAGGAGAAAAAATTTGAACTGCTCGTAAAACATTCATGTTCTCAAAGTTTGAAGGGTATAAATGTTTTTTTGTTAAAAATTTGACTGCTTCAATGGGCCATTTTGCCTGCAGAGTATATAATGTCTTTAAATATTGAGATGTAATTTTCCCATCAGACGATTTCATATCCCTACTCAGGAATAAGTTTCTACCATTTTTTAATGCGTGACAATAATCAAAGCTAAAGAATAATGGCATCTGGGCTATAATGGGGTGTGGAATGGAATTTTTTAATTGCCCATTTCCAAATATTTTGAATAGACCTACATTTGATTTATGGTTATCACCAACTATTCTTAAAACTAGGAATCCACAATCATGCACCAGTCGTAGTACATCAAGTGTGAGTTTGTAAAATCTTTTGATATCCAGTTGGCGATGAAAATAGTATCCTACTGGAATAGTATATTTTGTTGTTAAACTGTGGATTACAAAACACAACAGTTTATTAGCGAGTACAGGTCGTTTTCCAATTTTCTTAAAAGTTACGTTATCAAGTCCATAAACTTTATCTTCTGAACGACTGTAAATTACCTTTTCTTTCACAGCCATGCCATCCAAAATAATGGAACATAGCCTTTCAATAGAATTTAAATTATTTACCTCAGTGATAAGTCGTTCTTTAATTAGATTGGTGCCATCGACAGTATTGGTCATGTATCTTTTTAAGGTTGCCTTTGAAGGTAATTTCATTAGTTGTTTTCTGGCGAAGTTGTAGCCTTTGGGAGATGCATAACACCACATGGTGCACTGTCTTACTGTCATTTCACTCCAAGTTGGTTTAATTTTGTTACTTATAATTTTGGATCTGATCTAACAAAAATATTGCTGAGGGCTGACCACTCTCTGTGTCTTCGACGATCGAGTCGACAGCAGAATATTGCTTGGAATTGCTTGAAAAATGGTCTTTTAATTCACTTATTTCCAAAACAACTTTTATGTATTTTTCCTTTAGTTCATTATACTTAACAGTTAAATCTTCAAACTTTTGCTCAACACACTTTTCAGGCAAAAAATCGATTTGACAAAACACATGTTTAGGGGAAGGAGTTGGATCTTTGTCAACGGTAAACTCAGGAATAGGGCTAGTGGCAGCTGCTTGATCTGCATTAATTATCTGCAACTATTTAAATAAATAAATGTATGTAATTTATCAACAACACTTCCGTTCAATAACCGGAGTTAACTTAATTAAGGTTTAAGCGAAAAATAACACTGTTAAAAAACACAATTATTTAAACAACAAATACAAGGTATAGCACTTCAAACAAACAAAACTCAACGAATGCAAAGCTGGAAGAAAATAACTTCAAATTTTACTAAAACTGCAATAGAATTCAGAATTTGAAAGCTGTCAGTTTAAAAATTGAAGTTGACAAACAGTAATCTCAGCTACTAGACAGCTTGTTATCATAAGTGTTCCGAGATGGCGCTGACAAGCGAAAAAGTTTTAGTTCGCGTAAATGCGAATGAGCCAGCCATATAGGACTGTAATGCCGGCAGTACACGCTCGCCGAGACGACCCGAGCGCGAGACATCCCGAGGCGAGACGCCCCGAGATGCGTGACCCGAGAGCACCATGTATACTCTCGCGAATTAGCCTCGGATCGGCTCTCTTGTCTATTCCGTGTGGTCTCGCGCGAGACATTTTCGAGCACTCCGAGTAGTGATGAAGAACGTGGTAATTTGTGCGACTGCAGCATATGCTGCCTTTTTCTTTTTAAAATGGCCTCGGAAAGTGGCCATTAAAGAATCCTTTTTTTTTTCAATTCTCCAACAGATTTTCCGGTACTTTCAGATATTCGTTGCCAAGCATCTGCTACTTTTTCCCTTCTTTTGTGATTTTGGTGAGAGGGATCCCACAAACAGGGTTGCCCCTGATAAAATTCCAAAAAATGGAGAGTAAAATCGATTGTCCACTCCATTAAAAAAAAATAAACAATAAAATTAAACACCGAAAATATCTACGCCACAAGTTCCAAGACACGAACGTGTACTGGGAACACAGAGGTCTCCCGAGTGTACCGTGTACACACTCGCGAGACCCCCCACTTAACGCTCTCGCTTCCTTTGACTCGTGCTGAAGACCGCTCCTAGACCGAGCGCTCCGAGGGCGAGGCGAGAGGGCATTGGGCGAGGCGAGAACACCAAGTACACTCTCGCGCTCGGTTGATCTCGGGTCGTCTCGGCGAGCGTGTACTGCCGGCATAAGGTTCTATTAATCGTAGTCAGCCATGGCAAACGGCATACACTTGTTGGTGCAAAAGAGGTATAATAGTATATTATACACCAAGGTAGAAAAGTCTACTATTATAGCCCGAGGCAGAGACAACCAGAGACGGCCAAGTACATGAATATTATTGTTTGATTGACAAATAAAATAGTCCTGCTAGCTCTATTCTTGTTCAGCTCATGAGTTAAGGGCATGTCACATCTTTGTCTTATTTTCGCAAAGTAAGCGCAGATGGCACTAAAAGCATGGCATTTTTGACACAACGGCAAACGACAAACGTGACGTGCCAAAGACTTCAAACTTCAGTCGCCATTATTGTTTTGATGTGTTTTTCTATTTCGGTTGTATAAAGCCGTTCTAAGCGCACTGTTTTAGCTTTAAAACAGTACGTTAAGGAGGCCTATAATCGTACTGTTTTTAGTTTGTTTTTTTACGATGTTGGTAGTACGATTTGAATTTGAAAGTTTGAAATGTCAGTTTCAGCCACCTGTCAGTGCTGCCATAAGTGTTTATAAAAACTCCCTAGTAATCGATTTGACGTAAAATTTTCTACATAAATTTATTTAAAATACTCTTAAACTTCCTCAATAGAAAAAATAGTATAAAGAACACGTTTCATAAGACCACTTGTCGCACTCGTCCGTCGAAAAACTCGACGCTTCGCGTCTCGTTTTTCAAACTTGGGCTCGTGCGTTAAGAAAATGCCTTATGAAACTAGTTCTTTAATATACTATTGTAAAACTTTGTTTTATTTGTGGTGTTTTACTAAATTTAGTATAATTTCAACAATTAACCTGCTTATTTATAAACTGTGTAACAGTGAGCTGCTGTATAATTATTTTAGACTTTTGTTTGGTGATTAGTTTGTGTGTAACTGTTTTCTATCGATAGCTATTGAAGTTAAAGACGGGCTTACCTTTTTATTTTTTAATTATTCTGATTCGGTATGGCTTCAGTACGACGTTGTATTGCTTGTGGAAGCAGTGCAGATGATGTAGAGAAACTGCATAGTTTTCCTGTTGGTGATGAGAGGTAAGTTTTGAACATGTTAAATTCATTTTTATCTGGCTCCTACAGTTTTGAATTCATTAAAATTTTGACTGCAGAAGTGTATGGGTATCACTGCAGTTTTAAATCAAAATTGTGGCAAATTCTGATTTTTTTTGTGTAGGTCAAGGATTTGGCAACTATCTATGGGCATGAAGTATGCACCCGGTGTGTCTATGAAAAATTATGCAATTTGTAGTCAACATTTTTCACCAGGATGCTATGTGAATATTTTAACAAGAAGGCTGCGCCGTGATGCTGTACCTACATTATTGCCATGTAGTTTGGATTCACCCCAAGTACCAGTAACAGCAATTGAGCCTTTAAGCAGTAAAAATATAGGTGTGCATAATTTACTAATTTAATTATCTAAACAATTGTAAATTCAGTAAAATTGTTTTGTTGTTGATTTACTAAGTATATTATTCATTGCTTTTTGTACATATTGCAGATGAAGCAGTTCTAGTTGATGACCCTCCTATTCCTAGTTGCTCCAAGCAACAGATTCAAGAGTTTCCTGGAACCTCAACAGCAGTACCTATTTATTTTTTTATTAATTAGATAAAATTACTTTCATCACTTATTTACACATTATGTAATTTAGGCATAATGTGTGTAAATCCTAGAGTATAAAACATGTGTTGTGGAGTATGTTAGTTAATGTTCAATTAACTGTACAATAATGTTTTTTGTATGTTTTTCAGTAGAAGCTGGAAAAGTCACATCAACTTGTCGTTCCGTATTTAGAGGAATTGTTGGGGTATCGAGGGCCACTGCTACTCCTAGGAAGCATCGTTTAATGCGCTTAGTGGAATCCAAAGAAGTCCATATAAGGAGCCTAAAAAGATTGTGCAAGAAGAGAGCATCAAATATTAAAGATTTATGTGACTTGGAGGACAGTGGTGTCGTAAGGAACCTGTTCAAGGGTTTGTCTAACACAGCTGCCGACTTCCTAATTTCACAGTTGCGGTGTGCAAAAAGAAAACCACACGGAAGAAGATGGACTGTGCAAGAAAAAGTTATTGCCCTGTCTTTACTTAAGAAGAGCCCTAGATGCTACAGTTTGTTAAGAAAAATTGTAGCACTTCCATCAAAGAATACTCTTCTAGCCATGCTGCAGAAGGTGTGTATTTCTGTTTTTAATTAAATCCAACTACTGATTCCAAAAAGCCTAAATTTTTACATTATTTATTATTTACTTGTATTTTTCAGGTTCCTTTTACTTCTGGAATCAACAGCCATATTTAGGAGGTATACAAAAAAGGGCAACTTGCGACAAGGAAAACCACCTTCTCAAATTGGTTGGCTCACCTCCTTGAATGCTATCCAAAAAATTTGGTTAGCACTTCAGTCAAAAGGTGTGAAATCACTAAGACCACGTGCACTGAACCAAGATGCATTAGAAAATTTATTTGGTGCCGTGCGCGGTGGATGTGGCAGTGGCGATAATCCAACTGCTGTACAGTTCTCAGCTAGTTTAAAGACACAAATATTGAACGGATTAACTCGGCATAAAATTGTGGGCAGCAATTGTGAAGATGATGATCGGAATGTTTTGTCCAATTTGACTCAGTTTTTGCATGTAGATGATAAAGACGTTCCAGCGCCAGCAACACCTACGGTAGCAACGACGGTATTACCAACCAATGTTGCAGACAGCATTGCTAAAGCCGTTGCAGAGGGAGCTACAACAACATTATCCACTGCATATGTTAGCGGTTTCATTGCTAAAAAGCTTTTGGAAACGTATGCATGCACGGCTTGCCAAACAAATTTAATGTCCACTTCAGAAGAAAGCCATAATCTTTTTATAACCTTCAAGGAGTGGTCAACAGAAAATGAGCGTTTGAAATATCCTGCGGAGCCTTTGGTAGTAGCTGTGGGACAGGCGGTTACTATATTGGAGCAAACTCTTCAAGAATATTGTAATAAACCATGTGTATCAGCTATTTGTACAGAATCAATGAAAAATGGTATTGATTTTTCATGGATTACATGTAAGGAACATGAAGAGTTTGTTTCCAAAGAAATAATCCGTGCTGTGTGGAAAATAGGAATTCCATGGTGGTGCAAGAGGAAATCTGATGAAAATAACCAGAACCGCAAGGACATCAGAGCGACTAAGCGGAAGCTGAAAACCTTTGAACATTAATTAATTTTTTTTGTTTATTAATATTTTTTTGTAAAATAATTTTTTTATCCCTCATCTTGCTGACTGAAAACCTAGAAGAAAATTTCCAAGTTCCTTAGAATCAGTTTTTCTTTGCAAGAATTGAATTTATTATACAGCGTTGTCCAAGAAGCGCGCGTCGGTCAATAATTACTAAACCGTTGAACTTATGGGAAAATTTTCTTAATAAAACTTTTAACGTTTCATCTCTGCTACAACCCAAAATTTTCAAGTATACAGGGTGTATCAAAAAAGAGCAATACCAAAAATTATATTTTTCTTAAATGGAATACCCTACATTTTTATGTGGGAAATAAAGCCTCTGTGGGTTCTGTATTCAACTTGAAATTTGTGTGTGGGTCGAATGCAGCGTTGCCAAGTTATGAATTTAAAAAGCAATATTTGTTCAAAAACATACCATCTTTAAACTGTTGTATCTCCGCCACTGTTTGTTAGTTGCCCTGACAAATTTACATGTAATCTAATGTTGACCTAGTTTATCCTAAACTATCTTCACTTTTTGATTTAATTATACAGGGTTTCCAAAATATTTGTTCAAACATCTCTATTTTCAATTCTATTTTAATTGAATTTCTTAAATACAACACCCTGTATATTATTTTGCCGTTGAAAAGCTTAAAGTGTGTTGTTTCAGAAAATATTATGTTTGCCGTATCTATCGCACTATTATTTTGGGATATTAATGTTTTTCCGTAAATTTACACAGAAGATGGGAAAAAACGTAGGCGACATGGCTCAAGAAACCGAAACAATTGCCACTCGTTGACATGGCTCAAGAAACCGAAACAATTGCCACTCGTTGGCATGCCAGTGTTAGTAATTATTTGTGTAATCCTGTGACATTTGGTGACATTTTCTACATATTATCTTTCTTTAATAAGAAGTATTTTGTAATAAAAATGAAGTATACGACCCAAGAATCAATTGAAATGATTTATATCCTTGGAGAATGCTCAAAGAATTGTCTTCTGGCATCCCGAGTGTACGGTGAGAGGTTTCCTGATAGAAGGTTTCCAGATGCAAGATCATTTTAAAGATTGATGGATAGGTTTGAAAGGACTGGGTCAGTTAACTACGAAAAGCATGAAAGAATAAAGCCCGTGGTAAACGAAGAAAATGAATTTAACGTTGTCGCATCTGTTGTTGAAGACCCACATAGAAGTACAGCAGACATAAGTGATTTGTTGACCTTAGGTCAAACTTCTGTGAAGAGAATGTTGAGTAAGAATAAGTTCCATCCATATCGTGTGCAACTGAATCAAGCACTTGAAAGACAAGTGTTCAGTACCTGCCTTTACGTTTTGTGAGGGGGTCCCGCCAATATTTGAACTTCGCTAGGTTTCGTCATTTAGCGGCAGGGGTGGAAATGGCGCCTGCTGTGGGCAGCAGCGACGAAAGGGACGAACCACATCCGGTCATGCTTTTTGACCGAGTACGCACGTAATGGCTTTGTAGTTTGTACAAGCGTCCTAGCCTGCCATCTCGGTGGTAATACATATTTAAAGAATAAAGTTTTTACAAAACATTGAAAAGTTATTTTAATAAAAAAACATGGTCCTTCGGCAGTCGGATATATGTACACGTTACTGTTTAAGGTTCAAAAACAACGCATTGCGGCCCAGACAATTCAGACTGTTAGGCACCCTGTCCGTCAATGAATTAAGCTACGCGTTGCAGGTTTTGATTAAGGTCGCCCAGCGCGAAACCTTTAAAGGAGAATTAGTTCATTTAAAACAAAACAAAGCGGTTCCCTCAAGCAGTAAGCTGCTCTCATTAAACCCGTTTATTGATCAAGACGGTCTATTAAGGGTAGGTGGTAGGCTGCAAAATTCAAATTTTGGATATGATAAAAAACATCCAATATTACTCCCTTCAAGGCATCTGTTAACTGGTTTACTTGTCAAGTGGCAACACAAAATAATGTTACATGCAGGTCCGCAGGCTTTATTAGCGGCCCTCAGGGAAAACTATTGGCCTATAGGAGGGAGAAACCTTGTTAGAAGGATTGTGCACGATTGCGTTACCTGTTTTCGCGCAAAACCGAAGGTTGAAAATCATTTGATGGGTTCACTGCCCAAAGATCGTATTGCGCAATCCCCCCCATTTAATATTTGTGGTGTGGACTACTGTGGTCCCATCTTAATCAATGGCCGGAGAGGTCGAGGTTGCAAGTCCACGAAATCATACATTTGCATATTCATTTGCTTCGTGGTCAAAGCGGTGCACTTGGAACTGGTATCCGATCTTACTGCGGAATCCTTCTTGGCTTCCTTGAGGCGCTTCGCTTCCAGAAGGGGCAAGCCCGCGAAAATATATTCTGTTGGATGTTTATGACATAATTTGAATCTCCCGCTAAGAAGCCAGCCATTTTTTAAGTTGGCATCCATGTTTTGGACAGAGAGTTTTTTGTTTTTTGTTTATGTTTATATTCTGACATCAAGTGTGAAAAATAAATTCTAGAAACCCGAGTTTTTGTGTCTTTTCGTTATCATTAGATCCAACATCTGGCGACCGTGACAGGACGAATTGATTTTTCAGCAATAAAGTAATTAAGAAATCAATCAATATGGATACGATAAAAAAGGCCAGAACTGCGGTAAGAAGTAGTTATTCTAGAATGGGTACTAACATAGACACTTTATTAGGCGAATCGCAAGTTGATATGCTAGAAGTGAAAGCAGAATTTGACACGTTCGAGAAGAAATATTCAGACTTAAAGAGGTTAGATGAACAAATGTTTACATGTATGTTACAATCCGGTTGTTCAGAGGAAGATTTAGAGAATGAAATTGACACATGTGTTAAGTATGAAAAGAAATACAATAAAGTAAGAAGGCTAATCGAACATAAAGAAAAAACTGCCAACGGCGGAAGCCCTTGCGTAGATGCTATTAGTGGTGTATGTTCGGTTGCAGCATCTCAGGTAACACACAGAAAGTACAAACTTCCACAGCTGGAATTGAAAAAGTTTGGGGGTGACATAAAGGATTGGTTACTGTTCTGGGCTCAATTTAAACGATTAGACGAAGATGTAACTATAGAAGATAGTGATAAGTTTCAATATTTATTGCAGTCAACAATACCAGGTTCCAGAGCTAGAGAAATGGTAGAAAGCTTCCCTCCCATGTCGGAGAATTATCCCAAGGCATTGGATAGCTTACGAGCTAGATTTGGTCGAGAAGATTTGTTAGTCGAAGTATATGTGCGCGAACTTTTAGCTTTAGTAATGCAAAATACGATGAAAACATCTGTACTGCCATTGTCTTCATTATACGACAAACTAGAGTGTCAGCTTCGTGCGTTGGAAAGTCTAGGAGTAACGACGAAAAAATGCGCATCAATGCTATTTCCTCTTGTGGAGTCGTGCCTTCCTGAAGAGTTGTTAAGAGCGTGGCAGAGAACAAGCGGCACAATGAATATTGTCAATAGCAGCCAATTAGATGAACAAGAAATTGACAGTACTAAAGGCAAGCAGGAAACGGATAGTGCTAGAGATAAGTTGAAGCAACTAATGAACTTCATGCGTTCCGAGGTTGAAAATGAAGAAAGAATATCTTTGGCCATGGCGGGATTTGGTATAAGCGTTTCGAGATGTAACAAAAGGAAAATGGGCCCAAAAGAAAGTTCAGGTGATACACCAACAGCAGCTGGGCTGCTGGCTACTAATGTTAAAACGGAAGCTAAAGTAAGTGGTTGCATGTTTTGTAATAGTAATCATAAGACTACTGACTGTTTCAAAGCACAAAGGTTAACATTTGCAGAGAAAAAACAGATTTTAAAAGAGAAAAAATGCTGTTACAATTGTTTTAAGCCAGGCCATTCAGCTAGAATATGCAGGCTACGTATCAAATGTTTGATATGTAACAAAAATCATCAGCCGTTGATGTATCCAGACTTATCGCAAAACAAAGATCCGAAAGATAAACCAGGTCCATCTACTGCAGTGACAACTACAGAAAACGCTTTGGCGAGCATCAGCAATCATCCGCAAGTATTCTTATAAACTATTATTGTTTATTTAAGAGGCCAAGGAACACAAAGGCGAGCGAGGGCAATCATAGACTCGGGATCACAACGTTCGTACCTTTTAAGTACAAGTGCACTTGAGATGAAATACGAACCAATTAGAAAAGAGAAAATTGTACATGCACTTTTCGGTGGTCGTAAAACTGAAGAATTAAGTCATAATGTTTATCGAATTCGTTTAAGTAGCTTACAAAATGATTATGATTGTAATTTTGAAGTTTTAGAGCAATCAAACATATGTAATGAAATAAATAATATCAGAAGCGGACCATGGCTGGAAGAGCTACAAGGATCACATATTTACTTTTCTGATATGGAATATGGAGGCGGTCCTATAGAGATACTTATCGGAGCGGATGTAGCCGGCAAGTTGTTCACGGGCAATCAAAGGAAACTGTCATCTGGATTAGTCGCTATTGAGACCCTGTTGGGCTGGACAGTAATGGGAAAAATGCAGGACGATGCTAAAAGCCAACCGCTGGCGATGACAGTAATCTCAATGCTTGTACAAGAATCGAGTATAGCAGATCTTTGGCAATTAGACGCCATAGGCATTACAGATCCTGCAGAAACGAAGTCAAAATCGGAGATTCATGAGGCCACGAATAAACATTTTCACGATACAGTGACTGTAACGGCCGATGGAAGATATGAAGTTTGTTTACCATGGATTCAGGATCATCCACCACTGCCAGATAATTTTGAATTAGCGATGAAACGTCTTGACAATACAATCAAAGAATTGAAAGCAGACAATTTTATTGAAGAATACCAGAACACTTTTAATGATTGGTTACAAGAGGGCGTAATCGAAGAATGTGCAGAGTCAGAGCTGTATGGCGGCCATTATTTGCCACATAGACATGTTGTTAAACTAGATAGCACAACCAAAATAAGGCCTGTATTCGATGCTTCTGCCAAACAGAAAGGAAAACCATCATTGAATGAGTGTTTGGATACGGGAATTAATTTAATTGAACAGATACCCATTATATTGTTAAGATTCCGATTAAAAGAAATCGGAGTGATAGCAGACATAAGAAAGGCTTTCTTACAAATTAACTTGTCCGAAACTGATAGGAATTACGTAAAATTTCTGTGGAAAGGAAGTGATGGATTTTTGAAAGTGTATCGACATCGCCGTGTAGTTTTTGGAGTGTCGTGCAGTCCTTTCCTACTAGGAGCAGTAATACGATTCCACTTAAACAAGGTAATGGAAAGTCCTGGAGTCGATAAGAACATGATCGAACTTCTAAAGAATAGCTTTTATGTAGATAATTGCATGACAAGCGTGAATAACAAGGAAGAATTGTATGAGTTCAAAGAAAAAGCAACCAGTATAATGTGGGATGCTAAATTCGACCTAAGAGGCTGGGAATTCACGAACCAAGCAATGTTTGCAGAGGAGGAAGTTGTGGCAAATGTTCTCGGACTGCAGTGGGATCGACAGGAGGATAGTCTGCAAATAAAATCAGCGGAAACAAAAATAAGCGAATCAGATCGAATTACAAAAAGAATAATACTTGCGATAGCGAATAGAGTTTTTGATCCAATCGAATACACTTGTCCAGTGTCATTGTGTCCGAAATTATTATTACAAGAAGCCTGGAAAATGAAAACCGGTTGGTGGGAGAGATTAATTGGTATGATCAAAGGACTCTTAAAGAAGGTGCTTGGAAGATCGATTCTAAACTATGAAGAGATGATTACTGTGTTATGTGATTGCGAGTCAATAATTAATTCAAGACCGTTAACATATATATCGAACGATAGTAAGGACTTACAACCACTAACACCATCAATGTTTATTCAAGATATGCGACTATTCAGCGTTGAAGACTGCGATGAAATTGACTCCCTCGAGCTAACCCAACGTGTAGTCTACAGGCAAAAATTACGTGAAGATTTACGCAAACGGTTTCGTGGCGAATACTTGGGATTACTACGACAAGAGTTTTCTAAAAAGTGTACGCGAAAGATAGAGTTAGGTGAAGTAGTGGTGATTGAAAACGACAATTCAAAGCGACTGGATTGGCCTTTAGCAAAGGTAATTGGACCAATTCATGGACGAGATGATGCAGTACGTGTGGTTCGACTGAAAACAAGTCATGGTGAGCTTGTTCGACCGGTACAACGTATATATCCGCTAGAGCTGTATTCAACAAACGTTGTTGATGGACTGTCTAGTGAAGTGCAAACTGATGGACTGTCTAGTGAAGTGCAAACTGATGGACTGTCTAGTGAAATGCAAACTGATGGACTGTCTAGTGTTAAGAACTGTAAAGGAATCGAAACAGTTCAAGTGGAAAAAGAGACAGAGACTGTTAGTGTCTATACTAAAAAGGGACGAAAAATTAATTTACCCGCGAGATACAAAATGTAAACCTAGATTAATATAGATAATATTAGATAAGTTAATTTCTTTACAATTAAATTAACTTGGTGGGAGGATGTTGGATGTTTATGACCAAGGCTCGGATTTATATGCACGCTGAAGTTACAAAATATGCGCATATATATGCACACAAAATTGTTTAAATATGCACTTATTTATGTAAAATATGCCGTATTATATGCAAAATATGCAGCATATGCAAAATTAGAAAGTAAAAGTTGCAAATTATTAAAATTAATTTTATTATTATTTACTATAATATTTATCTACAACAACAAACCTAGAAAAATACAATATCAAACTAATACTTAAAATTACGTAAAATTAAAAATAATATTAGATAAAATAATAATTATAGAATTATTGCTATGTATGTATTTATGCTTTATGTTTGATACAATTCTAACTGTTAATTATGATATGTTTCCCAAAAGAACCCAGAAGAAACGACTGCCTTTTGTCAGATAATATACATTTCGTTTCATATGAAATGCACCACCCATTAAATATGTTGTAAATCGATCGATTCCCCCTGACAACATCCGCTTTGTTTACCTAGGTATTTCTTAGAACCTTTTAACTGGTCAGCTGGTCACTAAGCTGGGTCTAATTAGCTAGGTTTTGCTTGTTAAATTTTCATAAACAGGTATAAATACAAATTCTTGGAAATTCCAAAAATCCAGCATTGGTTTAGTCGAAGCACCCCAAAAATTTTCAATTTTTAGAATTTAGTGAAGAAAAATGCTTCAATATGCATTTAATGCAAATATATGGAGCAAAACACTAAAATATGCAAAATATGCAAAATTAAAATGGTGTCATTTAAATGCATTTCACTAGACACAGATAGATACAAAAGCATTTAGTTGGCATATCGATACTTTAGAATATGCATTTTGCATAAAATCCGAGCCTATAATTTGAATCTCCCGCTAAGAAGCCAGCCATTTTTTAAGTTGGCATCCATGTTTTGGATAGAGAGTTTTTTGTTTTTGTTTATGTTGATATTCTGACATCAAGTGTGAAAAATAAATTGTAAAAACCCGAGTTTTGTGTCTTTTCGTTATCATTAGATCCAACAATAAGACAACGTATATTCGGGCAACTACAAACGGTACCGCAGGACTTGAGCATGCCCCCCGTAAGAGATCTGTGCACCATACTACAGAGTATCAAGATCATAGATTAAGTGAATTAAATAACCAGGGTGAGCGAAATAAGCCTTGTAGGCTGCAGTGATTCCGGAACCTACGCTACACGAACTTGAAGGAAGGAGAACAAGAAAAACAGCCACGTTGAATACGGTGCATGTTCTGTGAAACTGCGAAGCATAAGGCAACGCATATTCTGGCAACTAAAAACGGAACCGAAGGACTTGAACATGCACCCCGTGAGAGATCTGTGCACCGTGCTAGAGGGTATCAAGATCACAGATTAAGTGAATTAAATAAGCAGGGTGAGTACAATAAACCTTTTAGGCTGCAGTGACTTCGGAACTTATGCTAGATGAACCTGAAGGATGGAGCAGAAAAACAACAGCCACATTTATTACGATGCACATTCTGTGCAACTGCGCAGCATAAGACGACGCATATTCGGGCAACTACAAACGGAACCGAAGGATTTGTGCATGCATCCCTTGAGAAATCTGTGCACCGTGCTATAGGGTATCAAGATCACATATTAAGAGAATTAAATAACAAGGATGAGCACAATACGCCTTTTAGGGTGCAGTGACTCCGGAATCTATGCAAGATGAACCTAAAAGAAGGAGAAGAATAGAAACAGCCACATTTATTAATACTATCCAAATTTAGTGAATGTTAACTCTAATTCCAGGCGGGATTCCCGTCCCGCCTGAAAATCATAGTAAATTTTCATAATTTAGCATGGTTTACTAAAACTATCACAAAAACGGTTAATTGTATTTAAAGTTTATGTAGCTAAGCCGTTTGTCATTAGAAAATGATAACAAATCTTCAACATGGTTTACTAAAAAAATCGGAATATTGAAAAGTGAAGTGAAGTTCTGATAAACACGTATGACACAAACCAGAATTTTGTGAGAATTTCTGTCTGTGAGCACGCACAAAAGAACAGGACGGCCCAGAAAACGCTGGACTAATTAATATCCATCAAACCGGAACAAACCGAATGGGTTTAATTCTAGACGAGGATGATGATAATAGAGGGACGGTCAAAAGGACTGATTATTTTATTTTCGAATTAATAATTTATTAGCATAAGTTAAAAACGGTCTGTTCAATTGTAAGAACGGGAAATTTATTTATAAAATATTGTATGCCGCGAGTAGTCTCCGACATTTAAAGCACTCTTCTAATTGTAAGAGATGGGCGAAATTAGACACGACTCTAATAAGTAATTCTTGCAGGATAGCTGAAATTTCTATTTCAATGCTTATTTTAAGGTCACCAATTGTTCTTGTTTGTGCAATATACTTTAGTTGTTTCGTAGCCCCAAAGAAAAAATCTTGAAATGATATCGTGGGATTTGATCAATGCAAGTCGCCGTTGCGAGAAATCAGACGATGTGGAAACTATTTGCGTAAGAGCTGTATGCAAATTCTTGCTATGGAAATGATTGAATTATTCTGCTGGGACTATACTATTTATCTCTATCTTCTCCAATTCGTCGCAAGAAAATCGGTTAAAACATTTGAGACTTTAACGTAACTGTTTAGCCGTTTCCTTCAAAAATATAGCCCGATTGTACACCAAACTGTGACTTCCGGCGAACATAAGGGGATTTGATGAAATTTGCCAGGATATTTGGTCGCCCAGTATTAACAATTTCGATTATTAAGAGAAAAATTTGCTTCATCAGTCATGTGGGTTATCATTTGTTAGCCGTAAAGATTGTTGACAAAATTCAATTCGTATTTGTTTTGTCTGTATCGTTCAATTTCTGTATAATAATTGAAATCTTGTAAGTAGCAAATTTCATTTTCTGCAATATTGGGTAAGGCACCCAATAGTTGGCACCTGTTAATTTATTCATGTTTAATTCAGTTTTCTGCACAATTTTGCTTCAACTTAACTTAAATATCGATAGATGACAGCAGTCTCTGTGTATTAAACATGGCAGCTCCTCAGAAAATGCAAATGGCAACTGCAGTTACCAAAATGAATGTGACTCTACCCGCTTGAGGTAAGAAAGTAACAATTTTCGTAAGGATGTGGAAGATTTTAAACTAGCTATACCTTTTTTTTCCATTCATTCATACTACCGTTCCCCCCCCGGAACCGCTTTCGCATTACTTCAGGGGGGTGCGGGC